>JAJPUD010012092.1:0-51041 GCA_023553655.1 Myrmecobius fasciatus
CATTATCTCATTTGCTTTTGAACACCTCAGAAAAATGATAGAACTATAAATAGGATTTTTTTTCACCTGAGGCAAAAAAAAAACTGAGGACAGAGTATGGAGTATAAGAGCAAATAGAAGGGGCATATAGAAAGGTTAGTGCCATCATGCATCTCCTGCAAAGTTCAACTCTTTGCCCTGCAGGGTTTGTGAAAATTGCAAGCCTTTAGGAAATAGGTAGAAAGCCAGAGGAAGTTGTACCACGTAGTGTCATACAAGTTTGCCAGGATAGTGGTTGCTATATGGAGGAATGACCGCTCTTGATAAAGAATTTTGATTGCCTCCCCCAAATTCTTCAGAGGAAGTGCTTATATTGACACCTTACTCAAGTCCCCCCCCCAACTTGAGGCTCCTCATAACTCTAAAAATTCCAATTTAAATTAGAGAGAAAAATTATATACTAAATGTGTTAAGAAATCTGCTTATATATATACATATATTCATACAATTTAGAAATAAACAATGTCTATATTAATAGGAAGTCATGAATCTATATATTTTTTCTTAAGAACCAATAAAAATGTGTTATATAGGTAATGGGATGAAGTGAGACCTTGTACAGGCCAGGGTTAATATTAATATATCATGAGTATAAGAGAACTCAGTAATCTTAAAAGGATGTTCAGCTGGAACATACAGTTGCCAAAGACAAAATAGAGGGAATTTTCTGGCTATTTCTGCTCTTCTACATCTCTGAAGAGAAAAAAAGCTATTTCCAATTTAAGATGAACTTAATTTCCTCTTCTTTTGCAAGTTATGTAAAAGACCAAAAGTTACCAGACTATTTTCTCTGAGGAAAGTCTTAGACAGAGCTGTAACTAGGGATTTTTGCTTCCAGGGAAAGCAACATGCCCACCAATCTTTTTTTTTTTTTTTCTGCAGATTCACTTGAAGGAGGGAAGATAATGGGATACTTTCTGTGGTTGCTTCTTCGAATGGGAAGCAGGATAAGTTCACACCAAGGAGGAGTTCACAAGGGCTTTAGCTGCCCTGCTGGGGTGGGATGGAGAAGAACCATCTGGCATCTCTCTCGTTTAACAGATTTTGGTTGCTAAGCAATTTGAATTGTTTCTATGTTGCTGTCCCCCATCTCAGTTTTTTTTTTTGTGTGTGTGTGCTATGGAAAGACTAAGTTTTGATCCATGCTCTCGGACTTCGGCACTCTAGGGCAAGGCCCTACTTTCTCTACTCTAGTTATGGCTCTGGTCTTGGGTAATCTAGAATATCAAATCTAAGTTAGATTGATGATATTCAGGCTTCGTGATTCCATGGACCACTTGATCTCTACTTCATTGTCTTTGGAACACAGAAGGAACCATATGTTCTACAAGGGAGTATACTAATGCTATCACTGATATGATCAAAGCCTTTCAAGGCTCTGAGTAAGATAATTGTTATGGATAATATGCTTGTTGTGTGATGACCTCGTTTCCTAACTTTTGAGAGATACATCTTTAGGGTGATTGAAGGGTGATGACTTTATTACGCATAACAAGCCCTGAAGACCATCACAAGATATGAATAGAGGAAGGTTCCATCCCCAGGAAAGAATGGCTATTTGAGGCATTGAAGTAAGGAAAATAAAAAGACATTACAAGATGTCTTAAGACTGCTTTCTACAATTCAAAAAATAACTACCGGAGAGGAAAAAGTGCTTGTTAATTGGAAATGAAATTCAATGAAAAATAATCAATAATAAGTATTAAGTACTTTCTATGTTACAGTTACTGTCCTAAGCATTGAAGATACAAATTTCAAGTGAAAGCCCCTACCAATGAGTAGTTTACATAAATATGTATACACACATACAGACAGAAAAAGAGAGGATTGTACTTGAAGACAAGAACAGCAGGAGGCAGAAAAGAGTAAATTATATGAAGAGTCAAAAAGTCTTATTGCAGTGAAGAGAAAGAAGGGATTGGATGACCATTGTTACAAATTTACTCTCAGATTTAACTCAAAGAGGGAATATCATATTTACTCAGATGAGTATAGAAATTTATCTTACCCTATAAGGAAGTAGGAAGGGAAGAGGCAAAAAAGGAAGGATTGATAGAAGGGAGGGCAGAGTGAGGAAAGTGATGGTCAGAAGAAAAACCCTGGTGAGCAGAAATATGATGGGGGGGAGCGATTAGAAGGGAGGCAAATACACAATTGTTAGTCATAACTGTGAATGTGAATGAATTTTCCCATAAAACAAAAGTGAATATCATTGTAGATTAAAAACCAGAATCCTGCAATATGTTGTTTACAAAAAACATATTTGAAGCAGAGAGATACAGAGTAATAAAACTGGAGAAGAATATATTATGTTTCAGCTAAAGTAAATAAAGCTGACACATAGCAATTCCAGTCTGAGACAAAGCAGAAGTTAAAAACAGACCTAATTAAAGGAGATAAAGAAGGAAACTACATCTTGCTAAAAGGTCTAATAGACAATGAAATAATATATTCTTAAACATATATACATCAAGTAGTATAGCATCCAAACAGGAAGAAATATAATATAAAACTATACTAATTAAGGAATTTCAACCTCCCCATCTCAGAACTAGATATATCTAACCACCAAATAATTGGGCTATTTTTCCCATTTGCCAATAAACTTGACAACCTAAGTGGATGGATTAGCATTTGCAAAAATATAAATTGTCCAGATTAAGAGAAGAGGAAATAAAAATGCTTAACCCTATTTTAGAATAAGAACTTGAACAAGCCATCAATTAACTCCCTAAGAAAAAAATCTCCAGGGCCAGATGAATTTGCAAGTGAATTCTACAAAACATTTGAAGATCAACTAGTTCCAAATACTACATAAACTATTTGGGAAAAACAAACAAACAAACAAATAAACAAAAACAAAAAACAAAACAACAACAAAAAAAAAACAGAAGTAGTCATTCTACCTAATTCCTTTTATGATACAAATATGGTATTGATACCTAAACCAGGAAGAACCAAAACAGAGACAGAATTTATAGACCAATTTTCCTGATGAAAGAGGCTACAACAATTTATTGCCATAAGAATACACTATGACTAGGTGGGATTTATAGCAGGAAAGCAGAGTTCAATATTAGGAAAACTATCAGCATACCCGACCACATCAATAAGAAAACTAACAAATCATATGATTATCTCAATGAATACAGAAAAAAACTTAACAAAATATGGCACCCATTCTTATTAAAAAAAAACAGTAGAGTGTATAGGAATAAATTGAGTTTCCCTTAAAATGATAAACAGAATCTAAAAGATAAAAAGAGATTAAAATAAATAAATAAATAAAAGATAAATAAGTATAATGGGGCTCAGCTAGAAGCATCCCTGATAAAATCAGGAGTGAAATAAAGATGCCCATCACCACTATTATTCAGTACCATGCTAGAAAGGCTAGCTTTACATAATATTTTCACCTTCTTTGTTTATTTACTTTTTCTTTTTCATGGTTTTTTTCCCCTTTTGGTCTGATTTTTCTTGTACAACATGTCAAATATGGAAATATGTTTAAAAGGATTGCATATTTTTAACTTTTCTCAGATTGCTTACTGTCTTGAGGAGAGGGAAAGCAAGGGAGGGAGGGAAAATTGGAACATAATGTCTTACAAAAATTAATGTTGAAAATATCCCATGTATTTGGAAAAATAAAATACTATTGAAAGGGGGAAAGCTTAGCTCTAGTAATAAAGAGAAGAAAAAAATAATTTGAAAGAATTAGAATTGGCGATGAGGAAACAAAACTATCACTCTTTGCAGATGATATGATATACTGACAGAATACTAGAGTATCAACTAAATGTTAGCAAAGTTGCAGGACATAAAATAAACTTACATCTAAGATCATCAACATTTTTATAAGACTAATAAAGCCAAGCAGGAAGAGCTAGAAATAAAAATTTCATTTAAACTAGATGTAGACAAGATTAAATATTTGAGTACCTAAGTGCCAAGTCAAACCAGGAAAATATGAACATAATCACAAAACATTTTTCATACAAATAAAGTCAGATCTAAATAACAGGGAAAATATCCTCTGTTCATGGATATGCTGAGCTAATATAACAATGACAATGATACCTAAATTTGGTTATTCAGTATCATACCAAACAACCAAAAAAATATAGGGCCAAAAAACCCAACAAAATTGATCTGGAAGAACAAAACATCAAAAATGTCAAGAGAATTAATGGAGGTAGGGAAGAAGGAAAGGAAAGTGGCCTCGCTGTACCAGATCTAAAATTGTTACAAAGAAGAATCATCAAAATTATTTGATACTGGCTAAGAAATAGAGTGGTGGATCAGTGAAATATGTTGGATCCACAAGACAGTAGTAAATGATTATATAGTCTCCTTTTTGATAAACCCAATCTTCAGCTTCTACGATAAGAACTCGCTATTTCACAAAAACCGAAAAATAGCATGATAGAGACTAGACATAGATCAACATCTCACACTTATACTAAGATAAGGTCAAAATCTATATACCATTTAAACAAAGGATGAAATCATAAGCAAATTAGGAGAGCAAGGAATAGTTTAAAAGTCAGATCTATGAAGAAGAGAAGAAATTATGACCAAATAATAGACAAAGAACATTATAAAATGCAAAAAGGATCATTTTTGTTCATTAAAATAAGTTTTTCATCAGCAGGACTAATTGACTAATGTAAGAAGAGAATCAGAAAGCTGTGTAGCCAGTGTTTCTTATAAAGGCTTTTTTTTCTTAAAAATATAGAAAATCAGTCAAATTTATAAGAACACAAGCCATTCCCAATTAATAAAGGTCAAAGGATATGAACAGTTTTCAGATGAAGAAATAAAATATCTATAATCATTTGAAAAAGCACTCTAAATCACTATTGATTAGAGAAATGCAAGATAAAACAACTCCAAGATACCTTCTCACGCTTATCAGATCAACTAATGTATCAGAAAAGGAAAATGATGTGTCAGAAGATGTGGGAAAATAGGACACTAATGCATTGGTATTAGAGTTCTTAACTAATTAACCATTCTGGAGAGCAATTTGGAAGTATTCTCAAAGGACTATAAAACTGTGCATACTCTTTGATCTAACAATTCCACCACTATGTATGTATCCCAAAGAGATCACACATAGGGGAAAAGGATATTGTGTAGAAAAATATTTATAGAAGCTCTTTTTGTGATGGTAAGGAATTGGAAATTAAGTGGATGCCCATCAATTGGGAAATGGCTGAAAAATTATAGTATATGAATGTAATAGAATAATGTTATTTTATAAGAAATGATGAGCAGGCAGATTTCAGAAAAACCTGGAAAGATTTATATGAACTGATGCCGAGTGAAATAAGCAGAAGCAGGAGAGCACTGTAAATAATAATAGAAATATTATATGATGATCACCTATGATAGACTTAGCTCTTCTACAAATGCAATAGTCCAAGTTAATTCCAAAGGACTCGTGGTGGAAAATGCTTACCACATCCAAAGAAAGAACTATGGAGTCTAAATGAAGATTGAAGCATACTATTTTTCTTTTCTTTTTTTTTTCCTTTCTCTTTTGTTGTGATTCTTCTTTTGCTAATGTGGAAATGTTTAATGTGATTGTAAATGCATAATCTATACCAGATTTCTTCTTGTCTTGGGGAGGAAGGAGGGAAGGGAGAGAGGGAGAAAAATTTAGAACTTGTAATCTTACAAGTATGAATATTGAAAACCATTTTATGTGAAATTGAAAAAAAAATTAAATACTATTAAGTAAAAATAAAGATAGATATCTGTATTCATTTTATGTGTATATATTTACATATGTGTATTATGTACATGGAAATACATAATCACCATAATCACTAATTAAGAAACTTTCCACTTAATTGGGACAGAGGACATATACTCAAGCAAAATAGAAAATACAATGTGAGGAGTCATGACAATATTAGATACTAAAAGAAGACTGTAGGCAGGAAAAAAAAAACAAATGCTTAAATAAACAAGCTTTATTAGGGGTGGATAGTAATATTATATAAGCTGGATTAAATAGCCTGATGGTCCCCTTAGAATTCTGATATACATTTAATATAAGTTATTTACACTGAGAACATTGCAAACAGAAATGAATGTCCTAATGTCACAATGGATTCTTAAAAGAATACCACATCATTATATAGATTTAAGACCCTGTTAACTGTGATTACATGCTAATGAATAATATATTGGCTGTTCACCAACAAGTATCAGAAGTTCTGTCCAACTACTTGGCACCCTGTCTCAACTTCCGGACAGAAGATGGGACCCATAAGTGAAAAAAAGCACCCTTCAACCTCATTAGAGAAGTCTGTTCTCATCCCTATTATGCACCAAAATTGCAGTCCATTATCAGAAAATCCACACATCACATTACAAAAGAATGTCTTTACGGGATTTGCCTGACATCCCTTTTCTACCTCATCCAATAGGCTTTCTCCATGTCCAGACTTGGAACAAAGCATTCTGCAATGCTATCTCCAGTAAGTCTAACAATATAGAGCAGCAAAATGGATGCATCAGCCTGTCCCCATACCACTTGGACTCTTTACCCTACCTGTGTGGTAACCAAAGATTTATTCTATATCCAATTCTTTGGATCTCCTGATCTAAGTATTCTGTCCCCATGCTCTATGCTCCTTGTTTTCCCCCTAGTCCTGAAGTATGTAAGTAGATATTTTTCTTGTCCCCAGCACTATCCAGTACTTTCCTATAATTCCTGACCCAAGGACCTTAAGTATTGACTTTATGTATACAGTTATATTAGAGATGGATGCAAGTTTCAAAGTGGGAGGAACTGGCATGGTAGCAATAGAATAGGATTAGGTATTTTACATCATGACATGAAAAACTATTTTGGAATAAACCTCCATTTCAATATTAATTGGCCAATCATATTGAATCCTGATAGGTTGGCTTCTCCTACCCAAGGCCAAAGAAAAAAAAAAGTCATTAGTTTTTCTCCCTGCCATGACATAAGACATAGAAGAAAGCTTTTTTTTCTGTGTTGTATTTTACATTGTAATAAAGTAATTTTTTCTTGCCACAGAGATCAGGGAAGTCAGGAAAGACCATGAAGAAATGGCACCTGAATTTAGCCTAAAGGAAAACAAGGATTTCAACAGGGAGGAAATATTGAGAGAATACTTTAGAGGGGAAAGAATTACTGAATTGGGAGGAAGTAGGACCAGATCAAGGAATTCAATCAACTGGTGCAATTAGGGTAGAATATAAATTACATGAAAGGGAGAAATTTGAAATAACATTGGAAAAGAGTGTTGGAGCCAGACTGTGGAAGGCAAAGGAATCTGTATTTTAGTTAACAGGAAACTACTGAATGTTTTGGAGAAGACAGATCATATAAAGAGACATGAGCATTATAACTATTATTCTGGCAACTGTGTCTTTGATGTGTGAACTAAACTATGGAGGGAGCAATGGAGGGAGGTGGAAGAAAGAAGAATTAGTAGCAGATAATGGGATTAAAAGTAAAACTGGGGTCCTAGCAATTGGTCAATGAATAGGCATTTATTAAGTGCTTCATAAAATGAGTTTGACCACATGAGACAGCTCAATCCTAGGACAGGAATTCTCAAGGTGAAGTTAAAAAATATGGATTATTTGTGATATTCAAAGCAATGGAACTAGATTAATTTGCCAAGGGAGAGAATTAGATATAAACAAATCTAACCTGAGGCACTGAGATGGTGCAATGGATAAAAGTGTCCTGGACTTAGGAAGAACGGGCTTCCTGAGTTCAAACTGGACCTCAGCCTTACTGACTGTGTGCCATTGGGCAAGTCACTTAACCCTATCTGCCTTGGTATCTCATCTAGAAAATAAACTGGAGAAGCAAATGGGAAACTTCTTCAGTATCTTTGCTAAGAAAACCCCCAAAAGAGGTCATGAAGAACTGGATATGAGTGAAAATGACTAAACAACCACAAGGGACTACTTGCTCAAGATCACACAGAAACTTCCACAACCTGCAATCAAACCCAGCTCTAGACTCAGAGTGTAATTTTTGGCCACTACATCACTGTGCCTTTTTGTAGGGTACACTCACACACTTCCAGGATTTGTGATTTTGTTGGGTGTATAGTTCTTCCACTAATACTGATACCAGCCCTTCAGGAGA
Source organism: Myrmecobius fasciatus (assembly GCA_023553655.1). Lineage (NCBI taxonomy): Eukaryota > Metazoa > Chordata > Mammalia > Dasyuromorphia > Myrmecobiidae > Myrmecobius > Myrmecobius fasciatus. Next base: position 8,183 of record JAJPUD010012092.1, read on the forward strand.
GGATCTTTGCTAGTTTGTTTTGCTGAAAAATTGATCACTAAGAGAAAAGTCACGCTGAAATAGTGTAAAGGGTCTCATATGACAGACACTGTTAGTGGACTCACACCAAACACATTTTTAGTTTAATAGGATTTAGCTGAGTTAATGCCCTATTCCAAAAATTAGGATCACCTCTCTACGGAGGAGGTCTAGGATTAGGACTTGAATGGAGGTATTTGAATATTGTTCTCTCTGTGTAAAAATGTTCATCTTCCTTTTATGCTTTCAGAAAATCAAATATACCACATTAACCAAGCAGCTAGGTCTTAACTTCTTTGATCTTATTAAAAACTATTACTTAAGGGGGAAAATCCTTAGCCTCAGTCTCCCTTCTCCTTTCCCTCCCACATATTTTTTTTCCAAATGATTTATCTGAAGAAGAAAAAAAAAGGGCAAAAAGGTAGGCTGGGAGGAAAGTTCTGCTTATGAAAGCACTTATAGAATGTATACTACAGAGAGGGATATAATGGTGATGATTTTTCCTTAGATTTGCAAATGTCTTTCTATATTACAAGAGAACTTCACATCCACAATTTTATTTGATGTTTCCAATCATGATAAAATAAGTTAGCAATTGATTGATCCTTTGGAGCTAAATTCTCCCCAGAATGTCCCTCTCTCAAGTTACTTCAGTCAAACACAACAATTTAAAATGGATTTATTAAACACCTACTAAGTAAAAAGCCCTATGCCAGGTATTAAGATGTAAAGATAAAATAGCACAGACATCTCAAAGAGCTTGGAATAAAATATATGCTTAAGGTATATAGAGAGATAAATAAAATACAAAGTGGTATGTCATAAAAACAAGAGAGGCTCAAAGTGCAGTGAGTAATTTGAGGAGAGAAAAAGAGGTCCGTGAGTAGTTCGGCTTGCCTTTGGTAAATACCTAGAAACATGGACAATCAACCTGATCTCTACTCTTTTAAGTTATAACTCATTTCATATCAATGGAATTATTTTACACTAGGAATTTCTTTATGTTAATAAATTCTGGTTGTACTCAGCACAATAATGATCCCCACAATAAGGAGCTAGTAAAATGAATATTAATTCCAGCTGAAATATTTGTTCCAGTTTATAAATTTAGAGGGAAAAATTCTACATTGTTAAATGACATGTGACAATTTTTTTTGGGGGGGAGGTGATTGGTACTAGAATGCCCTCCCTTCTTACCTTCATCTACCAATCCTAACATCTTTCATGGCCCATATCATCCTATATCCTTTATAAAATCTTCTCTATTTTACCCATAATTGATTTCTCTCTTTTTAAACACTTTCACTACATGGTCTGTATCTCAAAATTGAATACTACATATACATATATATATACATGTATGTATATATATACACAAATATACATATGTAGATACATGTATATGTATATAGGTGTGTATATATATATATACATATGTAGATCCACATATATGTGTATATATATATATGTATATTGCTGCTATTTCCTATCTCTAAATGAACTATAATCTCCTTGAGAGCAAGGACCCTACATATTTTTTATTACCTATAACAATCAATAGAGAAGAATATATCTGTAGGCAAGACAAATAATTATGGTTGCATACTCTTCTTCTACTCGCTCCCCATCATTCCTCTCTTAAGCAAGCTTGCATTTTTTATTTCTTCTTTCTATCTTCTTCTGCCTTCTCTCTCTTCTGTTTTTACTCCAATTCAATTCTACTCCAAGAATGAGTTTTCCCAGGCCACGGATGCATATTCCCTGTTCTTCTTCTGACTCAGGGTGTCCCAACTGCTTTCTAGTCTAACCCTACAACAACTTTCTATCAAACCAACTTCCTTCTCTCATGGGTAAGTTTCTCCAAGGACCTCCATTTTGAGAAGAGTTTTAGGGTTTCCAGCCTTCCTTCTCTTCCTGGCTCTGCGGATTTCAATATAATCCCCCCATGGAGACCTTCCCTTTCCCATCCTATGCTACCCCTATATTTCACCCAGTCTGTAGCATTTAGTGTTTAACAAATGATTGTTGCCTGTTGCCCTCCTGCCTATTTAAAAATAAGACCTGTTCTACAGTACAGCTCAATTCAAATCCTCTTAACAAAAATGGCAACCAAAAAAAGTGTGGTACTAAAACAATTTTGACAGCCTAAATACAGCAAGGAATATTATTTTAATATTTTTTTAAATTTCAAATATGGTGCAAAACATTTATTAAATGAAAATATAGTAAATGTCATTATATAGGAAGGGCAATAATGAAGTTTCATTTATGAGGAATTATTTTCCTAATATTAAAAGTATACATTAGCAGTAATTTAATACTATATAACATTTATAAGAAATCACAATGGGATAGCCTAGCTTAATTTTTAAGATGTGCATGGCAACATTTACTTTAGATGTTATATAATTTCTGGGAAAATAGTTTTATCAAGTTTAATTGAAAGCTAAGGACATTTTAATTTCACATTTCTATTTTCTAATTAAGTTATCTAATTAAGATGTCAATAAGCTGAATCCTTTAGAATTCTTTAGGGAATTTACAGGGAAAAAAACCTGCATGGAATTGATCATGGATTTTAGCCAAGATCTGGAGGGTTTGGTTATCTTCCCAATTAGTTTCAGCTCATTAGGCATATACTTGGATTTAATGAATCAGATAGAGCTTTTTCTAGAAAGAATAGAATTATCCCTACCTGCCTCATCTTTCTTGAAAGGAAAGGAACACAGCATATGAGCTGACCACCATATTACTATATCCTTATCCTTAAATTTTGAATTCCTTCAAGGCCTGGAATAGGTCAAATTCCCTAGAGACTGGCTAGTATAGTACTATTACAAAATAATATATGTAAGAAACACTTTTGATAATGATGTAAGGCACAAAGAAAAAGAAATAGGTAACTTCTAATTACTTCAATCCAGAAGCTTTCAGCCCATTTGCCTCTTATCCCATAACAAGATCTTGAGATGAATGGCAACTGGGAAGAGCAGGAAATATGTATTTGTGGATATTATTTTCATTGATGAGGTTTGTGGAATGGTCACTTTGCACTACAGTTTATGGAAATATCATGATCATTCTATTTTAGAAGTTCTCAATGAATATGGAGAGGTCCATATTCTTGAAGTCCAGAAGATCTGGTTCTACATCTTGACTATATATTAAATGTGTTACCATGGGCAAGATATGCTCAAGCGCTCCATGTTCTAGATAACTTTTTTTTTAAAAATGGAAGTTCCCTTTATATATGGATTATATGATGTGGAATACTTGTGTCCAATCTATGATAGAGCTTTCTAAATTTGTGTTGCTCTGACCAGCAACAGTTAGATATGCTGTACTTTGACTCCTAATAGTGATACCATTTTCCTCCTCTTTGAGAAAGAACAAACCATACAAATGAAATCAAATTCTAGACCTGTTACTATCAACATATTTCATCACTCATTATTTAGGGTATCATATACAGATAGCTTATTAATAAAAATAGATATATAGAAGGATTCCATTAACTACATTTCTAAAGCAGCAAGTGTAAACAAGACTGGCTGGCTCCTCAGACCATGTTCCACTGAGGCAAAAATAGCTAGGAATAATAAATCCCCTCTACTGTTAGTACTATCAGCATGCAAAGAGCATAGACTATGGGTAACTGAGAGGAAAGGGAATAGATTATAGGTAAAATTCTAGGCTGCACCCACACAACTCTACATATTTACTACTAAGCTTTGGTATGAAGAATCAACAATGGTATAGGTACCCAACATGCTAGCTCTCCAAAGGCACGGACCCACAACTCATCCACATGGGCCATCTATAAGATGATTTCGAGAAAGTTAGTAGGACTATATGGACGAGAGATGGTGAACAATTGATGGAAAAATAATCTTATTACCAATACTATTTTTACTATGGTCATACTTTGTTTTAATTTTTAAAAAATTAAAGCCATATAAGCTCTTCTCTTAGTTGGGATGAACTCATCTTATGCTGTACATTTTAGCATGGATTATACATAAATGCAGCTTATGTTGCATTTCTTCCCAAGAAAATAGAAATAATATTGATTCTAGTATAACCAATGCATGCTTGATTTTCTACTTCTATTGTAGAAAATAGTACAGGGCACTTAAAAATTGAAGCCATTACCCATAAGTCTCTTACCTCCTCTTCTTCATTTCACATAATTTTTGCTACTATCTCCTCCCTTCAGTCCTATATCACATGATGAGTTGGTCTTGCCCCTCACCAAGGTTTCCCTTCTAACCACTCAAGCATTTCAGTTTCTTGCCATTTCCTCCAAAAGACTGCCCCCCTCTCATCCCCATACCATATTCTTGGAGACTTTGCTTGTAGATGTTTAAGTTGGTGTCTCTTGTGTTTTTATTTTTTCAAGCTTTTCTGCCATGATAGTAGTCCTTTTGGTCAGGAACATTCATCAACCTACTTTTTGCCTTGGACTCTCTCAGTGTCTCTTGCTCATGGGCTTTAGCTTTTGTCTTCAACATGAGCCTGTTACCTGGAGTTTGTTACTGGATAAAACAGCTGCAACCTGTTCTGTTCTCAGAGCTGCTTCAGGAGTTCCTTGGGATCTCTTTCTGCTCTAGTGCTTCCAGCCCTAATGTCCAGTCTTATGCTCTTTCTTATCCCTGGGTACTAGAAGGTTCCCCTCCTGATCATCCCCTGCGCTAGTCTCATCAAACTTCTATGTTTGGTTTCCTAAGTTATGCTAGATTGGAAAAAATTACTTCCTTAATTATTTTTTGGCTTTCTTGATCAGAATTCTATATATTGTATCTCCAGCTTTTTGCAAAAAAAGGTATGTTGGGTAGCCTGACCAAAAAAAAAAAAAAATGGACTCTCACTCCATCATCTTGTCCATGTTTATCAGTTATTTTCAATATCTCTTTCTATTGACTCCTTCCCCACTGTCTACAAATGTCTCCTTATCTCTCCCATCTCCCCAAAATCTTCCCTTGATCTTTTCATTCCTACTTCCGGCCCTTTGTGCCTAAACTCCTTAAAAAGACCATCTACAAAGACCACTTCTTTTCATTGTCTTCTTCCCTCTTTACAATATGGTCTCTGATCTTCTTCCACAAAAATTGTTCTTTTCAAAGTTATCTCCCTGTTGCCAAATGCAATGACCTTTTCTCAGTCCTAATTCTTGTCACCTCTCTGCAGCCTCTGGACACTGTTCCTCACCCTATCCTCATTAACACTTTCTTTTCTCTTGGGTTCTAGATATCACTCTTTCCTTGTTTTTCTCCTTCTGTGTCTTCTGTTCTGGATTCTTTTCCAGGTCATGTTCTGTCCTGGTTCGCCTTCACTTCTCTCCCTGTATTACTTCATTTGACAATCTCATCAGCTCTCGTGGATTTTCACTGCCATCACTTTGCTGAGAATTCTCAAAACCACCCATCTTGTCCTGATCTCTCTGTGGACGTCCACTCTTGCAAATCCACCTGCCTTCCAGACATCTCAAATTTGATACCCAGTAGACATCTGAAACTCAATAAGTCAAAAACTAAATTCATTATTCTTTGCCCTCCTTCCCAACTTCCACACTATTGCAAAAGGCAATACTCTTCCCTTGGTCTCACAACCTCAGAATCCTTCTAGACTCTTCCCTACCTCCATTCTTTGCCAATTTCACCAATTTAAAATCTTTCAGATATGTTCTCTTCAGAGGAGACTTTGACATTGTCCCCACTTTTGAACAGAAATCATAGTTCTTTTAAAACACAGAGAAACAATTTCTTTATTAAAATAATACAATGAAAGTCATGACCTTAGTCATCTATTCTTCTATCACCCTTAACCACTGATTATTTAGATGCTCCTGAATAAACCATTTGCTTTTATTGATATTATTAGTGTCACATAAATATCAAATGTGAAGCAATTACATGTAGGAACTGTGATTTTCATGAGTGAAATACACTCCCATTCTTACATAGTAGCCTGAGGCACACAGTAGATCAATGATTTATCCAGGATAACAAAAATATCTGCCATAGACAGGATTTGAACCCAGGCTGAATCTTAAATCTAAGACCATTCTATTTCAGTTCTCATATCACTAGGTGGAAATGTAATAATTCTATTTTCCCTTTAAAAGCCCTCAGTTTTTAAAATAGCTTGTAGTCTTTTTAATGATCATTAATCGTTTATCAATTGAACAGTAAAAAAAACCCAAGTGAAATTAAAAGTAAAAATCTCCTAATTTATACTCATTGCACAATTTCTAGAATTAATTTATCTGAAACAAAGTTTTTATACAATGCAAGCTCAGTTCTTTTCAGTTTAAGGGAACAGCGGATGCCACAAAACAAAGCTTTAAAAATCAATTTTATACCAGTTTTCAGCATCTACATAATTAATCATTTGTGACAGGGGACACTGAAAGAGATAATTGTTGGTTACCAAATCTTTGTGGATGCGATTTACTTGCCATTTATAATTAGTTTATTATATGGTGACCTAAATCTGTGCAGGTATGTTGATCTGAGGCTTTTGTAAAATTACCTATGTAATTTTCAGAACACATCAGTGCATATTTTATTGAGGAAAGGCATATTTGCCTTCCTAATTGATCTAAAAACATGTATTGAATATTTAGGTATCCAATACTGTGTTTAATGCTGTGGAGAAAATAGACTTGAAAAGAAATATTACTTCAAACATTAGGAAACTTACAATCTTGATGAAAACAGATGTACATTTATGGGGGGGGGGGAATATGAAAAATGAGACAACACAATTTGCCTCTTTTTGTATCTCCAGTGCTCCAGTATCTGGCACAGAGTAGGGATTCAATACATATAAATAGATTGACTATATGTGCTAAAGTGGGATAATAATACAAACTTGCCTCTGAGATAAGAGATTGAAAAGTTTGGCTTTGATATGATAAGCAATAAAGAATCATTGCCAGTTTTTTTCTGGAAAATAAAAAGAAAGAAATAATATTTTAGAATGATTAATTTAGAAATGGATATTCAGCCTATATTAGAAAAAAAAAGCCTAAAGGCAAGGGAAATGATCAGAAGTTTTCTAGTGGAGATGATGAGGGATATATCTTTGAAAGAAGGATGTAGGTACTTGATCGACTCATACATATATATATATACACACACACACACATATATATGTATATATATATATATATATATACATATATATATATATGTGATCTTATAAATAAAATAATTTGGGAGAAGAGTCCTGGGTCCTGGTTCAGGCAAAGATGAGGAGTATGGTTTTGTACCTTCAGTTTGATAAAGGCATCTTATATTTATTTTTTTAAAGATATACCCATTTTAGTAGTTTCTTTTCCCTTTTCACTTGGAGGTTTGCAATAATCCAAGGCTAGATACCAGTGTGAGTGACTCAGTGCCATGATGGGACTAAATCCAAGCAGCCATGGTCTACAAGATCACACCGTGTCATTCCAGCCCATATGTTATCTGCCTGAACCTGCTGCTTTCTCAATAAAGGAATGGGCTGACTTATATAATTACATTAGAATTACTGGAGACAGTGAAGGTGTCTAGCTGTGAAAGGTGACTGACCAATGTTAGACACAGATGTCAGTCTTTGGTACCAAAGTACAGGCTGCTCTGGTTTTAAGAGCCAAATTATAGCAAGGCCTTTGATGAAGATAGAAAAAAGAAGGATGATGCTTTTGTTTTGCGGATCTTTGCTTTCTCTTACAAAGAAAAGAAAACCTGGTTTTCAAATCAGAAAACCTAGGACTTAGCACTTATTGTGGTATTTCTCACCCAAAGCAGAAGGGACAGATCCTGAATAAATGTGCACAGCAATAAGTAACCTCCTGCCACAAGCCTATACAGTTTGTGATTAACACTCTAGGCATTTAATGCAAATCCTGCCATGCAGCTGTCTTTGTTTTATTTATTATGAGCAAAAGGAAAATTATAAGCAGTGGGGACAATCTGTTCATATTTACTATGTGATGGAAATGTATAGGATATAAAGGGTAGAATTGCTGAATAATAAAAAAATTAACACATAACACAAACTCTAAATAGTATTAACTATTTTCTCCTATGCTCATGTTTTTTTTCCTCCCAAGATTCTCTACTCTTGATCATAAGAGAAGGTCTCCAGCTTTGGACCACTTTGTGGACCCTCAAGACCCAATGATCTTTGCCATCTGTGTAACTTAAAGGTATCCCTTTTGATGCATCTCTTCTGGTAAGGATCAGAATGAAGAAGGAGAGAGAATGGGCCCAAGAACCCAGAAAAGACTGGCTGGGTACAATTGCCAGTTCCCTCTGACTTACTATAAAACACATCCATGTTTGCTTACGTATGCAGTCATGTTGCATGTGTGAATGATACTATGGTGGCGTTCAAATTATTTGGGGACTCTAGCTCGGTTCTGTCTTCTGGGATTTCCTTGACCTTCCTATTTGTTGCAAAAATAGTCCCCAAAATGCTCCAAAACCTAGATACCTAGAGATCCAGTTGAGGAGAAGTTCACATTGTCATTGCAAGACATAACAGCATGTACATATAGAAAGAAAAGGTTTATATCTTTGATAGCAAAAAAGGCTCCGGGACCAAGATTCTGACAACTTGAAATTCCCATAATAACAGAGAATGCCTTTTTTGTATTTTCTTAGTATGATTGAATCATGTTGCTATTAAAGCCAAGGTGATGGGTTTGACTTTATCTAAATTAAGTTTGCTTTCTTTGGAACTTTTCTGCTTTATAAATGTCACTTATCTTGGGTGGAAAGGTTGTGGAAGGATTGATTCCTATGAATCCGCACCTCCCATTAGAATCTGGATCATGTGTGTCCATCTACAGAATTTAAGTTTTCTAAAGGCAAGAGGCTGCTCGTTTTTTGGCTCTCTAATCCCAGCAATTTGTCCCGTGCTTTACCTGTACCAGGTACTCAAAGTTTGACAAACTGAAGTGATTACCAGGCTATGTTGACAAATTGGTTTGGTCTCAATTCCCCATTGTGAAGCTAATTTCTGATTGATCTGTAACCATCACCTCCCTTTACTCTAGTTAGGGCCACAGATATAAAATATCCAGTATCAAAATAGAGAACCAGAGCCAGAGGAGACTGATCATATTGACTTATCTGTATGGTGACAAGAAGGCAGTGGAGATTCTGGCTGGCACTAGGACAGTGGGAATCACAGCAACAATAACCTTGCATTAGAAACCTAGGTTTTCTTTTCTTGAACACATATCATGAGGAATGGAGAATATTTCTAAATATTTGTATTGGTCTAGAACATGGCTAAGCTATTCCACAGCCCAAAACAACCCAGCTCACAATGGAAGGAGAAGATGAAAATGAAATTATGTACAGTTATAACATAGAACTGGCCACTATTAAAACATAGGGTGTTTGCTCTCAATTCCTCCCCCTCAGAGAAGCAATATTTTGTGCTAAACTTAAAAGAGGACATCCCAAACCTCAAATTTGCTAGAACACTTTGTTTTAATTTCTGCTATATATTCCAATATCCATTCTCCTCAGCTCCAAACTCTATAGCTCCAAAACAAACTAATTTATTTATTGGACAATGAATGTATTGTGTAATAATGTAATAATGATGGTAATGCTAGGCAATGTAAAATTTTGTACTGTGTAAAAGACATAAGGAAGGAAACTACATTTTGTTAAAGGGTATCATACATAGTGAAGTAATATCAGTACTAAACATATATGCCAAATGATATAGCATAGTTAAGAGAACTGCAAGAAGAAATAGAGAGCAAAACTAGACTAATGGGGGATCTCAACCTTCCTCTATCAGAACCAGATAAATCAAACTACAAAATAAATAAGAAAGAAGTTAAGGAGGCAAATACAATTTTAGAAAAGTCAGGTATGATAAACTTTTGGAGAAAATTGAATGGAGCTAGAATGGAGCCAGAAAGGAATATACTCTTTTCTCACTGGTACATGGAATCTATGCAAAAAATTGACCAGGTCTTAGGACATAAAACCTCAAAATCAAATGCAGAAATAATAAATATATCTTTTTCAGATCATGATGCATAAAAGTACATATAATAAAGGGCCAGGGAAAAACAGGCCAAAATTAATTGGAAACTAAATAACTTAATCCTAAAGAATGAGTGAAACAACAAATTATAGACACAATCAATAATTTCATCCAAGCAAATAACAATAATGAGACATGACAAAATTTATGGGATGCAGCCAAAGCAGTTCTTAGGGGAAGTTTTATATCTCTAGATGCTTACTTGCAGAAAATAGAGAAAGAGAAAATCAATGGATTGAGCATGCAAACAAAAAAAGCTAGAAAAAAAGAAAAAATTAAAAATCCCCAATTAAATGCCAAATTTGAAATTCTGAAAATAAAAGGTGAGATTCACAAAATTCAAAGTAAGAAAACTATTGAACTAATAAACAAAACTGAGTTGGTTTTATGAAAAAGCCAACAAAATAGATAAGCCTTTAATTAATTTGATTAGAAAAAGGAAAGAAGAAGTTTACATTGTGCAAAACTTTTTACATGTTATCTCACTTCATCCTCACAAAACTCTTATGAACTGGTTCTACTACCATCTCCATTGTACAGATGAGGAAACTATGTCTGAAAGAAGTTAAGTATCTGGGCCAGGTCACAGATCATAAGTATCTGAAGCAAAATTCAAAAATAGGTCTCCTTGTCTCCAAGTCCAGCACTCTATCCTTAGTACCACCTAACTGCTTGCAATAATAATGGAGCATGCACATACAGAACTTATAGGTCTACAAAGTATTTATTTCCTCTTGTACAAAATGCTGTTTTAGGTGTCAGAAGAAAACAGAATTATTAAGCCTACATGTCTTCAAAAAGTGATCATGCTAATAAGACAGATGAATATGAAAAATTAATATTAATGATCCCTGTATAACAGGGATAAATATTAATAATACTAATAGTCAAATGAAGAGTGCAGACAAACATGCTGTAGAAATATTTAAATTCTCTTCACTTCAGTTCTCTGAGCTCATTTGCTTAGTCCAGTTCTAGGCAATACAATAAAATTAGCTAACTGGACTTTGTGTTCAGGGTTAACACCAGGAAAGGCTTCTATAAGCTGATTCTCTGTAAGATTAGCTGGAAAAAAGAAATAGGAATACTGCTAGAGAACAAATAGCTAAATGCACTTCAGTGATTCCAGGTCAAAAAAGGTACTGTTGCTTATGTCCCATTTGTTTTCTCTGACCCCAATGGCTGTGGTCTAGGATTCTAATTCAACTTTGATATTAAAAACTGATCATTTTCAAATGCGTCTTTTTGGAATTGTTTTCCACTAATAGCCTCCAATTTATCTAGGCTGCAAGTCAAAGATATTCCAAAATCTACACATAATAATAATAATAATAATAATTATAATAATAGAAAGGTGATTTCTGAGCCCATCTGTGCATGTCTGCTAGGCAGCTCTAAGTATGCCCCCCAACAATTAATTTTGCCTGCTAATCCATAAATGTGGTCCTAAATTCCTTATATTTGTTTAGTTATTCTCTGGTAGATGTCAGAGATGTTGAATGCTAATGACAACCCAGATATGCATATTTAGATAATGATTAGGGATTCCAAACACCTGAGCCAAATTTTGGTTGCTATTCAATAAACTCAGTTCTCCTCCAGCTGTCAGGTAGCTAATTTGGTACACAGGCAATGAACATCTATTTCACCTCAGTCCCAACTGCTCAGACTATATCTCAGATTCCCAGGCCTTCCTGTAATTGGTCTAATCAATGCTATATAACATTAAGTGAATATTCATAGAAAATCAATGCAGAAGATTGTAATTAGCCAAGAACTATGAGACTTTAGACATTAAGACCGAAGCATCAATACCAAGTAGTTTATCCTTACTGAAATGCAAGATTATCTCTTATTTCTCAACTCTTAGTTCTGGATAATCCATCCTCCTTCCCAAATTGATGTCTGTATCAGTATATTCTGTATTCCTTATTTCATTTTGCCAGACTTCTTATATAATTAAGTTACTTTAAGTTGTTTGATCAAAGATGGATTTTTATTTTTCTAAGTTAATATAAGAGTTAAGCTATATACCCCAAAAGTTATCAAACTGTGCACATACCCTTTGACCCAGCAGTGTTTCTATTTGGCTTATATCCCAAAGAGATCTTAAAGGAAGGAAAGGGCTCCACATGTGCAAGAATGTTTGTGGCAGCTCTTTTTGTAGTGGCTAGAAACTGGAAACTGAATGGATGGCCATCAATTGGAGAGTGGCTGAATAAATTATGGTATATGAATGTTATGGAATATTATTGTTCTGTAAGAAACGACCAGCAGGATGATTTCAGAGAGGCCTGGAAGGACTTGCATGAACTGATACTGAGTGAAACGAGCAGAACCAGGAGATCATTATACACAACAACAAGACTATATGATGACCAATTCTGATGGACTTGGCTCTCTTCAACAATGAAATGCTTCAAACCAGTTCCATTTGGTCAGTGAAGACGGCCATATACACCCAGAGAGAGGGATGTGAAATCTGGACCACAACATAACATTTTATGCTCTCTATTGAGGTTTACTTACATGTTTCCTTTCTCAGATTTTTTTTTCTTGTAGACACGATTTTTCTTGTGCAGCAAGATGTGTGGAAATACATATACATATATTCAATTTGTCATTAATATAATTAACATGTAGGGGAGGGGTGGGGACTAGGGGGGAAAAATTTGTAACAAAAGCTTTGTAAGGGTCATTGTTGAAGAATTACCCATACATATGTTTTGCAATTAAAAAGCTTTAATAAAATGCATTTTTGTAAAGTTAAGCTATGTTAAATATATGAAAATTTCAGGAAATATAATTTAATTTTTAATATCATTTGTGAAACAATTTTACTCATATTCAATCTGGACTCATTTCTAAAAACCAATATTATTACCTGTATGATGCATCACTTTGAATAACAGTAAGCTAGCCTAAGATGCTAAAGCAGAATCATGAAAAGCAATTGGGGTCCTCTTAGAAGTGTCCCCTTACTGGACCATGATATAAGAAGGTATCTGAACTGGACCTGGGATGAGGAGATTAAAGTACAAGCCCTGGTTCTCTCATTTCTGAGCTGTGTTGTAACTAAATTATTATAACTAAAGAAATGGTAGTTAGAAGTTAAAGACAGAGATTTCAGTTCAATAGAAGGAAAACTTTAACAGGTAAGAGTTGCTTCCAAATAGAATAGGCTTTCTTGAGGGTGAGTGGGTTCCTTATCACTCAAAAACTTCAGTAATAGGTTGAATGAATTTCTTGTCCAGAATGGTGTTGGGGAGTGGTGTAAAACACTTCCTGTTGCCCCAGGGCCAACCCAGATTAAAATGGAAGAGGGAAAGAATTAACAAAAGAAATACAAATACTTAAAACAAGGATAGCATTATGTTTTTGAAACTAAGTCATTATGTGGTCCACAATGAGGCCCCATTTCTATTTTAATTTGATACTTGTGGTGTAAAAAGTTTCCCAGACTTCTGGAGAGTTTCAATGAGTTCCCTGTCCAACTATAGATTGCTATGATTATAGCATTTCAATCCTATCTTTCTATGGAGAAATTTTCTCAAGTTTTTGGTTCTGTACTTTTCCCATGAAGCAAGTTCTCACTCAATACAGTTATTCTGATATTTTCAAAAATTATCAGAGTGGTAGCCCTATAGAGTCAATTGGGATTGCTTTTGCAATACTATGCTGAAGTTTACCTTTATATTTTGTTGTGTCTATGATGATTATGAACTATGCATTGTGGGGAACTATCAGTTTGGTATTATAGAAAAATCCCATAATCAAAAGATCTCATTCAAGTCCTATTCTGTACCTTAATAGCTGTCTAACCTTGAGAACATTACTTATCCACTTATTCAACCTCTGCATCTTCATCCTCTAAAACTACAGTGAAAACAGCATCTTTCCTCTTTATCTCATAGGGAATTTGTGACTTAAGAGATAAAGTATGAGCAAATATTTATGTTCACAACATATTACATAAATATAAGCTATCAAAGAAAGATTTATTTGGTCTCAATGAGCTCTTCACATAAATATCTAAAGAACAGTATGTATTTTTTATTCATATCTCCAGTATTCTTTATTTTTATGAGAATTTTTTTACCCTGTATAATTTTTTTTCTACCTGGCTTCATCTTCTCCTATGGATTACATGGTTTATTAAAGATAAATCCTTTGACCATTTTTATCTTTCATTCATTTTGGAGTAGTCTTGCAAATCCAGTAATCCCAAATATAATTTGTTTTTTCTAGCAATTCCCTAAAGAACTCTTTTCCACTTCAATTTCACTGAGTTTGTTTACTGCTTTAGTAATCTGTATAGCATTTGAATCTTGGTCGATTCCTTGATTTCATTACTATTAGACTTTCTTTAATACCTTACATGCATTTACAGACAGTTGCTTGAAGGAAAGAGGGGAAACAGATTGCTCTCTTATTTAGCTAATATATAATATAATGCTTCTTTTGTCCTTTTTTGAAACATCTTAAGGGATATAAGAAATAACCATTTTACTAGAAATGCAATAAAGCAAATCATAAAGTTACTGAGATCTTTATTTCTCCCAAAATCTGGATTCTTACACAGCAAAACTCTAAGGGACAGAATATATAGTATTTTAAGGAGGAAAAAAGAGAGAAAAAATTCTGACAATGAGACAATCCATTTAGATGTGTTGGTTTTTCCTCTCTTGAACCTTGATTGTAGAATTGGTGAAGTGGAAGAATCTAAGCTCAATGTGACCTGGAAGACAAGGTATTAAGACAGATGGTTGAGGATCTGGGCTCAGTAGCAGATGGATATGGAAAGGAAAGGGGAGGGGGATTGAAGAAGGACCATTTAAGGTGTCTAGCCAGAAGTTTGGTATAGCCAAGGCAATATGGCTTTTATTTAATTCTAGGATCGTTCTGGAGGAGGGGAAAAGAATGGTGAGGATCTTTTGTTGGCCAACTGCTAATAGATGAGTTTAGATATGTGGCTAGATTTGATTATCTGTTGCAATGTAATTCTACTTATGGACAGTGCACTGATGATATGTGCCTCAATTTTTTAAAATTATTGTCATTTCAAATCTCTAGCTCTGAAAACTTGTATTGATATAATCTGACCTAAGAGTGCTCCTGTTCTAACAATCCTGTCTATCAATAATTGTAGAGGAATATAATGATATTTCTTCACTTAGATTTTAGGGAAGATATATTAGTAATCCTAAAGCCCTTTGACCTAAGAGTACTATTGTCTGACAATCTGTTTGTCAATAATTGGAAAAGTCCTCTGGCCTAGGAATATAATACTATTTCTTCCCTTTGATTTTAGGGAAGATGTATTAGTAGTCCTAAGGCCCTCTGACCTAAGAATACTTGTTCTAACCATCTATCAATAACTATAAAAGTCCTCTGGATTAGTAATCCTCAAGCCCTCTGACCTAAGAGTACTCTTGTTCTAACAATCTTTTTGTCAATGATTTCAAAGGCTTCTGTCCTTAGAGTAGCCCTAAAAACATTATTGACTGTCAGATGGATAATCTGTGGGTCAGCAATAACAAAATAGTGCATAAGATCACCCCTCAAACTTGCCTGAAAGCCATGAAATTAGCAAATAAGTAACATGAAGGTCTGACCAATTTTACTCTATAAATCTATCCCATTCTCTTAGGTCCCTTTGCCCCTTGGCTAGGAAATGGATTCAAGCCTGCAAATTCTTTTGAGACACCTCATGACACCGATCTGTGTGACCCCAAATTCTTGGAGTTCCCTTTCCCAACCTAAACAGTATCATTACATTTTGGCTTGTGTCTCCCACAGTGCCTAAGTCCCTTGCACATAGTAAGCTATAAGGTAATATTTATTAGGTAGATTTGGCTGACACAAGATACAAATTGGCCATGTGATCTTAACCTCTCACCATCTCCAAGATTCTAAGTCAAAGTCAAGTTGCAGAATCACATTTCTACAGGGAGTTCCTCCCTGGGCACTTACTACACCAATGAAATTCCATGTCTAGTATCTATCCCCTTTCCTTGATGGGAAAAGAATTAATTTAATTTAAATCCTGTAGGTGAAAATTGCTATTTACAAAAAGAAGTCCTACTTCAACTCCTATGATACTATGGAAAGAAATTGTTGTTTTTTTGAAAGCTATAAGCTCAAGCATCTTCTGCTAAGATAAAGTCTTCAAGTGAACTCCTCATCCAAGGATGTCACCCATTCAGACAGGTACAGGAGCAGAGAAAAACCTTACAAATGATGAGCTGTTGTTAATGATGTTCTACGGTGGGGAGGGGGATTTGCATTCTACATCACTCATGAGAACATCTGCCTAAATGCATCAGAGATGATGAGAATAGCAGCTCCTCATAAGCCAATGCGTCCTTCCACTAAAACTACATGGTATGGTACAGACGTCAAATATTTTCTTGTACTTAAAGACTCACAACAACCCTATGAGATAAAAGATAATGTTTACCTAGAAGTTTTTCCTCCGTCACCTGAAGGATATCTTTTGCTTTGACTAAAATACATTTTCTTTATCAAAATATATGTCTCTCTATAAATTACCATTTTCTAAGACATGTCAACAGCATGCATAGTAGAAAACAATCTTCCTATGTCTGTTCTCTTTGGTGTGTATTTGTGGAAAGAGAAGAATGATTATAGAGATAAGATGAATTTAAGCATATCATATACTTTATTTTGAAGAAATGCTTTCTCTTTTTCATAGCAGAAGCTATGAATGCTAGATATCGAAACATGGTAATAAGATGTCATGTATATTTGTATGTAGATAAAAATGACAAGTGATGTTAGTTTTTGAGTGCTCAATGGATGAGTGTTTAATTTGCTGTGCATATATAAATATACATAGATATTACATATACACATATATTTTGCAAGCTGAAACATAAGGGAGGTACCATGGTTCTCCTGAGAAGGCAAACTGGTAGGAAGAATAAATCCCATTTATAAAACAGCTCCCAGATGCTGAGACAAAAAACACTAATGAGAGTTTAAGTAGAAATAGATGAAACATCTGAGGTCCAATTTTCAAATAGCTTATATTCATGTGCATATAAAAAGCAGGGGTGCAAATTAAGTGAGTTCATAGTTACCTGATTGTCATGCCCTATAAAATAAGCCTGTGGAAACTTGCATATATATATATATATATATATACATATATATATATATAAATTTTATATAGAATGCATAGTAATACTTGTAAAAATAAAGTATCTAAGAAAAGGATTCTCAAGACAATTTTTCTTAAAACATTGTTTTTTGAGTCATTCTGATAACATCACTTTTTTTTCTTTTAAATCTAAATCCATCATGTAATTGTCATTGTTATAATAGTGTTACTTGGATATATCACTAAACCACATCAGATTAATTTTAAAATATCCTTTTACTCATGTTCTATAATAACATAAATATACATTTTCCAAAGACTTATAAAGCCCAACACTCAATACAGTTTTAAGCAGAATTTGGATAAGATGGGGGAGAGGGAAATCACTGTAATTGTGCTTTTGTGCAAAAACTTTTTAGGGTGTGGTACACAAGTATTATCATTCTTATATCACAAATAAGGAAAAATGAGCTTCTGAAAGGTCATAATTTGCCCACAATCACACAGCTGGTGAATTTCTGAGGTAAGATTCAAAGGCAGATCTCTTTTCTGTAAACCTAACAACTGTTCTGCTATTTTTATGTCTTTTACTCTACCCCTACCAGCTACCAAAAATATACATCTCTAAAGTGGGAATATAAAAATAAAGTGGGGAAATCCTTTCTAAAAAGAATTTTTTTCTTACTCTGGTTTATTTTTTAAGGCAAAACAAAAATACTTTCAGTGCTAAGAAGTCCCTCTATTACCTCAAATGGCATGGTGGAACCATGTATGACCTGGGATGAGAGCATTTATTTTCTTCCTGAACTTCATTTTCCCTATCTATTTAAAAAAAAAAAAAAACTTTTAAAAATTGACTAACAACTAGGCTACTATCTCATGGGGCTGTTGTCCTTATCCAGTGAGATACATATTAGAAAGTGCTTAAAAATTGTAAATAACAATAGCTTGCATTCTTGCAGGACTGTCCTGTGGGGGTCTATAAAATGAGAGATGACGATATCTTTCTCCCTGTCCTTGTCCACTTTCTCTGATGCAGAAAGTTCCTGGCACATCTTTCAGAGCGCACTATGTATGGAATGGAAGAAATACTGCATCATCACTCATCATGATGGAGGCTGACAGCTTATTAATCAGTGCACAATGCTATCGCACACATTTTTAGGGGTGAAGGTAGAATCCTCTGTTCACTTTACACTGCAGGGATATTTTAGTAGGAGAAATGTAACTGTGCCAATTAACATTTAATCAGGAGAGACATTAACATCTCACTTTTAATTTTCTGCATATTTTTCTTGTGCTTTAGACCCACTGTTTCAGAAAGATCCCCTTTCTCCCTGGATGTGATGTGTGTCTGATTATTTTGCAATTTCAATTTCTAAACTGACCTCCAATTTCTCCAAGTGACAAGGACTCTCTTCTTCCATGTTGGTCTTTCCTGGTGACTTGACATTGGAATGTTTGGTAAACTGACTTTAGCATTTCATGCTGTTTACCATCCCATCAAGATTATTAATAAAGATATTAAAGATGAAACTTAATCCCAAATCCTGCAGGAGACACTGAGGACTCCACACAACACCGTTCACTGTGACCTCACTGCCAGTTTTCATTATATGGAACAGGTTCTCATCTAAGCCAATTTAAATCAATTTGTAAAACTGCCTGAGACACTAGGAAATGATTTACTGAAACCCAGATATGACTATTGCCTTCTCAGTAGTCACAAATGGTGTCTTCTACCCAAATAGCAATAAGTTAGTTTTGCATGATTTGTTTTAAGACTCATGATATTTGTCATTCACAATTCTTTTATTCTCTAGATGAATGCAAGTCTTTTCAATGTTCCCCATCTTCAATAGAGATTGGGAAAGCAATAATTGCCAGAAGCATATTGTGCAGAATTACCCACATTTTTTATCATCTTCTTGCATGGCTTTAGGTATCTTTTTAATTTATGTTTTTAACTCCACTATTAAATTGGCTTTATCCTCACCACAGTATTTTATGCATATTTGATTTTGTGAATGATTTTTGTGACGATCTGGAGGGCTGTGGCAAGAGCCATGTGTCACCAAGAACTGGAGCACAAGATGTCATTTTGAGATTTTCAGAATATCTGAAATTATTACTACAAAGATTATACCCCAAGCCCTAATAATATAGGTAGTGAAAAAGAAAGAGATATAGGAATAGATATAAACATAAGGATGGACAGATAGATATAGATAGAAAGAAAAGAGAATTGCTTCTGGTAATTACCACTTTCCCAATCTCTATCAAAGATAAAGGAACATTGAAAGGACTTGCATTCATCTAGAGACAGAAAGAGAGGGAAAAAGAGAGCAAGTGAGAGAATTTTGGTCTATAAAGTCTCACTGGTTTATAGTTGACTGCACTGGTATAAAAAGAAAATTGTGTAAGGAATCAAGCATTTAAATATTCAAGACTTATAGGGAAAATGCCTTGAATTGAAAACAAATATGTATTAAGTACTTATATGCAAGCCATCATGCTAGGTAATGGGGATATTAAGACAAAAGTGAAAAAGCCCTTTTCTTCAAGGAATTCAGGAGATCCTAACCTGAATTACATGTATCCCAGGGAGTGTAAGTTGCTTGTTCAAGGGGAAATTGAAAAAAAAAACTGCCAAATAGATACTTTTTATTGAAATAATGAAGATTCCTTTCATTTATACTTGGACCAAACATATGCTGAGATATTCCCCAATTCTAGAATTCTGAGAATAACATATTTGGTAACAATTAGGAGGAGTTTACTTGGAATATAGAGTTCACGAAAGTGAAAAATATGCAGCATAAGAAAGCTAGATGAGATGGAGATTGAAGACACCCTTATGTGATAGACAGAAGTTATTTATCATAGAGTTATTAAAAAGTTTTTAAGAGGAGTACTATCTAATTAGAAAAATGTTTCTGTTTTTTTTTTTGTTGTTGTTGTTTGTTTTGTTTTGTTTTGCTTTTTGCTGAGGCAATTGAGTGAGAGAGATTAAGTGACTTGCCCAGGGTCACACAGCTAGGGAACATTAAGTGTCTGAGACCAGATTTGAACTCAGGTCCTCCTGACTTCAAGGCTGGTGCTCTATCTACTGTGCCACCTAGCTACCCCCATGAGATATTATCTTGGCAGCTGAAAAGAAGATATATTGGAGAGAGGAGAAACTGAACTTGGGGAACAATTAAAAGATTAATTATAATATTCTAAAGAAGAGATGATGAGTCACTTAAAGTAGAATGATTGTCTCACGAATGCTGGATACAAGGTGATCCAAGAAGTGGATGACAGAAATGCACTGTCAGAAACAAGACTTGGTAAACTGATTGATAATGGAGAATGAGAAATAAAGAAAATTGCCAGAACAATTCAAAAGGTGGCAGGTTTTACTGTCAACTGACAGTAAACAATATTGACAGTGGTAGGAATTGAGGGAAATGGTCAATGCTGTTTATATTTGACAGACATCTATGTAAAATTCATATTTGAACATCCGGAACCTGACCTCCAAGATCTCAAAGAGGAAATTTGCAATAAAGTTTTCCATTCTTCGCCCTCCCCGCTATGTTATTTCCCCAACTTCATTAGCCAGCACTCCCTATCTCAGAATTATATTCACTATCTTTTGTTCTTTGTCTCTGACAGACCTCTTTCACTTTCTCTGTAATATCATTCATTCTGCTTTTCCCCCCTCTAATACAATTATTAAGCAACTCAATGATACCCAACTATCACATGAATAAGCATTTATAATCTTCTTTTTGATCTACTTTTTTTTTACTCCATACAACTTTGTCATCTATCTTTGAAACTATTTCCCATTACAGTAACTTTGATCACAGGAACTTACATAAAAAGCTAGTACTTCAGTCCTAATCAAGTGTAAGGTGCCTATTCCTTTAAGTCAAATGGAAGACACAACTCTGCCTTCAAGAAATTTATACTCCCACTGAGAAGATATATATACATGAAAGAACTAGAGCATAATACAAAACATTTAATCACCATTCTAATTATGACATATAGGTTCCAAAGGCAGCCAGCCACTATCTTTGCTTATTATATTCAAGCTCATTTTGATCAGCAACCCTTTTAGTAGGTCCCATACTCATCTCCTTTCCATTTCTGAACTTTTCCCCAGATCATGCTACATTCATGGGAAAACTTCCTGCTTCCTACCTTTCAAATTATATTTCTTTAGTTTGAATTTCAATTACTAAGATAAATATTCTCCAACTATGATATTCTGTCAATCAAATTGGAAGTTGACAAATGTATCAAGTGGCTTCATAAGAAAAAAAAAAGTTGTATGTAATTTTTCATTGTGTGTATTTTTTTAAAAGGAATTAAATTGAGAATCTTGAGCCCCACACGGGAGAAAGAGCCAAGAATAGAGGTGGTCACGATTAATATCAGGAGATGAATACAAGACAAGGAATGATATATTTCCATGTCATGTTCAATCTTTTTCTGACAAAGAAGAGGAAGGTTTGGAGGAATCACTATGTTTCGCTGAGAGACTATATTTTTAAAAAAATGAACATAAAGGGAATAAAAAATCTGAGAAAGCCTTGCTTTTAGACCTTTCGAATGAAGAGGCTCCAAATTCATATAAGCAAAATTATTTATATAAATATCAAAAAGGCCATGATTCTGCCAAAACTTCATATTCTTTAGAAGGACTGAAACAGAGGTAAGAGTTTTGGATAGAGAACATTTCTAAACATAAGGAAAGATTCTATTACCAATTGTACCACAATTCTAATAATATGATAAAAAAAATTTTAAATAGAGTGCTAATAAAGTGATGTGACTTGAAGATTACTAGCAATTAGGTATTATCTTATTTGTTCATTTAACCTATTTTGGGGTATTTACTTTTTGCAAAATACTTTCATGGGAATATTGAAGGATATAAAGATGAATGTAGACTAGAAATCTACATTGTTTTGTAATGAATATCAATTTTAAAACCAAAAAAATGACTTATTTTTTCAATATTTGGATCAAGGCATAGATGCTACAATTATGAAATCTTTGAAGAATCAACATAGAAATATAGTTAAGACTCAAGATACAAAGAATAAGGACACACAAAAAATCTAGACACACTAAGATTCTGGGTAATATCTAATAGCATTAAAATTCACAAAAATAAAAGCAAATTCTTTGAGTTGCATACAAAAAGTAAATTGCTGAAGTCTAAGAATGGAGAGGGAAGAAGGACATGACTAAATCACATTAAAAGACATGAATGTTTCATAATAGTCTTCAGGCTCAAAATGATAGTTCCTATCACAGTGCTTCCAAAAATCTAATGTAATAGTAGGTCGTATGAAGAGAAGTCCAATATCCAGGAAAAGGAAAGTATGCCCTACATTGATCTGAACACATGGAAAGTATTATCTTTATCTCTAGAGACCACATATTAGAAAGTATATTGAAAATCTGGAGCACATAAAAGGAAAGATGAGCAGGAAAGGGAAGAAATTAGAAACCATGTAATTTATGAAATGATTCAAGGAATTAGGATGTTTAGATTGAAGAAAAGCACATTTAACAGGATCATTACAGCTTTCTTAAAATATTTGAAAGGAGCTTTATTTTAAAAAGTAAATTTATTCTGCTTATTTTCAGAGAGAAGAACTTATAGGCTAGAAATATTAAAGTATTTATTATGTGACAGATACTGTGATAAGAACTGCAGGTACAAATTCAAGCAAAACAAAACAAAAAAATTTAGCTTTGTTAGTATTATTCTATCAATACTTCCATATTATTAGGTAATCTAGGTTAATAAAATGTTTTCCTCCTTTTTCAACGCAGAGGTTCCATGAGCTAAGTAGTTACTTGTCAAGCCAATTAAAAGCATACAAATATACATATGTATATACACACATATATAATTCCATTGCCTCAATTGTCTATAAGATACGTATTTCTGGAAGTAGACTTCATATATGTATGTGTGTTGTGTATGTATATATATATATATTTGTATGTATGTATATGTATACATATACATATACACACGTGTGTATGTATATATTCATTCATTCATTCATTTATTTATTTACTTATTTATTTATTTATTTGCAAAAAGCCCTATTTATCCCCTTATTTCATTTCTATAGGAATGAAAGTGAGAGGCGATATTTTGTAGTGGATAAAGAAGCAGCCTGGGAATCAGGAAAACTGACAGGTTAGAGTTCTTGCCTCTGGCACAGGTAGCTTGTGATCCCAGATAAATCACTTAATTTTTCCAAATCACATGAAACTCTCCAAGTCCTTGAAGAGAGGCCACAAATCTTTACTAATAGAGAAACTTTTTCCCCTAGGGAATTCTTATACTAATGAAATTACAGGTCTTAACCCTCCACTCTCTAAAGACGGAGGGGAATGTTACTCCCCTTACCAAATGTTTCCCATTATGCTCTTGTCCACCATAGTTCTGCTCTGTCCTCATTGTCCATCTCCAGGAGAAACACTCAGTAAAGAACAGAAACTTGAAAGTGGGGCCAGCTGGAGAATAAGCTTTACTTAGGCCTTTATGTATTCCACCTCCTATTTTCAGAAGGTTTTATAAAATACAAAAGATCCAGATACTTTCATCAAAAGTTTTACTTGGTGACCCATACACTTCAAAAACTTTTCATCTGTCCATTAGGGCAAACTTTTACACATAATTTTCAATAACTAATTTTAATCTCAGAAATATATCCAGAGTCTAATTTTCATATTTCCTTCTCATAATTCTGGGTTTGAGGTTGCAGAAGTAGATCAACATTTTATCCATTTGCTTTTCTTTTGAGTAGGTTAACCATATTCCACTTTTCCTTCCATTCTTCAATAGCTTACATTCATTGCTCTCTTCACCTCTTATTTTAATAGCATTTCTAACTTTAAATAGGAATGGTTGGAATTAAGGTCAACATTTATGAATTTATGGCTATCAAAAAAATCTGGAAAATTTTATAAAAATGGCAATTATATCTGAGCACAATAAAAAAGAAGACCTGAGGTCAAATTTGGGGATAAATCTATAAGCAATATTCAGAATGAAAGGAAAATATTAGCTAAAGATAGGCAAGGTATGGAAAAGGACATGGACCAAAGAAAAGATGTTAGAAATAAGTCTTTACCAAAAAAAATACTGTGACTGAATGTTGTTCAGTTGTGTTGGACTTTTTATGACCCCACTGACTATAACATATCAATACTGACCATGGGATCTTCTAGGCAAAAATGTTGGCATTGTTTGCCATTTCCTTCTGCAATGGATTGAGGCAAACAGAGGTTGTCATTTGCCCAGAATCACACAGCTAATGAGTGTCTGATGACTTTGAACTTACCTAAGTCCATAGACCTCTATACATTGAGCCACCTAGCTACTTTAACCAATTATGAACCACTAAAATTATGTGACAAATAATATATTAAAGAACAACATATGGTTTAGAAAAATATGTAGTGTTAGAGTATAGCCCTTACACTTGATAGATTAACCATGTCATTTCAACTAAGGCACTATTAGATTGTTATATGTGTCATTTAAAAAAAAAACATTGCAATGTATTTGTTTTCTTAATTCTTTTGAAGGAGAAACATTGACTTTAAAAAATAAAATTTTAAAAATATAGAATGTTTCCATAGGCCAATAAAGCGATAAAGAAAATTATTAGGATAATGAGATTAAGACTGTGGTCTAATTGATGATAAAGTATCAATATTCCAATAAACTTGTACCAGCAGTAAATTAGATTTAATTAGTTTCTTTTTATCAAGCAATAAATCAAGCAGAAACCTAATAGCCAGAAAACCAGCTGACTTAGGAAATAATTTGCGTTTCTTTCAATAAGACCATAGGTAAAGTCAGACTTGCTGGAGAAACAGTAAGCATTAATAGAATAAAGAATTTTAGTATGCCGTAAACCACATTCGCAATATATTTTTCAAATATCCACTCCGTCTTTCAGTTTCCATATTTTTTCCAACAAAAGGAAGACTAAAACACTAAGGAAAAATATATTTAATTAAATAATATTTTTAAAAATAATATACTGGCATATTATAATGGAGCTACAGTAGATTTATACAAAATATGAGTGAAATTGTTGGATTTTTTTCACTTTTTTGGGAATCTTCACCATTATTTTCCAAAATTCTCAAACTACCTAAAAATTGGCATTAAACTATCTGAAGACTTCTTATCTTTATCTGTTCCATGAAAGAACACCTCATTTTTAAGTTTATGTTTCTTCTAAATCATCAAATATATAATATAGTGTTTAACAAGGTAGATATTTACATAGTCCTAGGAATCATATTCTAAAGGTGTCCAAAAGGGAAAAAAACAGTCATGGGATGGGACTTGAACCATTCTATAGAAAGATCAGGTGAAGAAACCAGAAGGGAGGGGGGGAAAAAGCCTTAGCAAGGGAGCCTGGTAGTTTTGTTCACATAGCTTTTATACAATAGTAATTTTAAATTTGCTTAATTGGCTCCACGAGGGCAAGACCAGGACTTAGGGCAAAGGTCACAGGGAGGCAGATGTTAGCTCAATATAAGGAATTATGTTCTATAGTCAGAAATGTCCAAAAGTCCAATGGTCCTTTGCAAAGGTATTGAGTTTCATATCATTGAACTCTTCAAACAGGAGCTGGAGGGTCATTGTTCCTGGATGGTATAGAGAGAATTCAAGTTTCAGGGAAGAACTGGAATAGATGACTTTTAAAGTGATTTAGAATTCTGATATTCTTTTAATTTTCTAAGAAAGTGTTATCACTGAATCCAATTTATTATGCCTACTTTTTTACTTAGTGAGGAGTTGAGGGAGACATCAAGAGTGTAAACCTGGGTGTCTGGGAGAATGTAGAAATCGATATTGGAATAAGAAGCTGTGATAGACGAATTCATTAAGTGGATTTGGGTGTTGAGGGAAATAATGAATTATTTTGAATACATTGCATTAGAGTTACCAAGTAGGTCAGTTTGTTTAAAATTCAGATCACGTGACCATTTTGCAAAATAAATCTTTGCCACATTACCTACACATGGGCCAAAACAAAATGGTCTTCTGATCCATAAAGATGGAAATCCAATTAATGAAGAATCATCTGAGAGGAAAATAGGATCGTAAATTTCAAAGTAAAAGGAACTCAAAGTCTAACTAAATCTTGTTATTTTACTGATGAGAAAACTGAGATCCATAGAGAATAACTGACTTCCAAGATTTCTGCCCTCTTTCTACAACTCTACATCTCTGTATAGCCAATCAATTGACAAATCTTGTTTCTATCATCACTTCTTTTCTGTTCATGTAAACACAACCCTACTTGAGGCAGTTATTAATGACTTTAAGGTTCTAGTCTTTTACTAGATTGTGAAATTTAAGCAATAGTCTTAGACAAATTACAAAGTTGCCTGAGCCTAGAAAATACGCTTTCCTCTGGTCCTAGACTTCAACCTCTACAAAATCACCTTCAATCTACAACAAAAGTGGGAGTACTCAAAACAATGATATTGCATATTTTTGAAGTATAGAAACAAAGCTTTAAAACATACATATTTCCATTTTCATAGATGTTAAAAGTTAACTTTTCCTAACATTCCCATATTTAAAATGAAAAAGAGGAAACTCAAATCTTTCAGAAAAAAGTTTTAGATTTTTATTCACTTAAAAATTAAACATTTTAATTATTATATTTCTTAATACTAACTCAATTGAAAAGATAAGAATTGTACAAGAAAAATGTATTGATAGTTTACAAATCAAGTTAATCGAGTGCAAAGTCACTTTGAGAAACTTTAGTCTCTAAAATATATATTAAAAGAGGCCTTTTTTTGAGATACTCATATGTAAAAATCTACTCAATTTCTTTGGGCCTAGAGGCCTAGCTAGAGGCTGGAAATGTTCCCAGGTGCTTCTGGGAGGGCATGCATATTTAATTGAATGTATAATTGAAATACACAAGCATTTTTTTCTAAAGGCTGAAATAAGGTCCTTGCTCCCTTTTTCTAATACTATTTTCCATACCCCAAATGTATCTAAAGTTTAATTTATCATATGCTTTTAATGGCAGGCAACCCAATTGGGGTTTTGTACCAACTTTTGTTCTATGTAATAGTGAAACACTCAACATTACCTACTTTTTTCCTAAGAAGATAGACAAAACAGTAGGATTTCTTTGCTCAAGCTTTGAGGATTGATTTGTTAGCCATACCAATGAAATTTTGTTGGATTTAACTAGGTGGTGCAGAGGATAGAAGGAACACTTGGAGTTACTAAGAACTGAGTTTAAATCTCGATTCCAACATTTACTAGCTATATGAACACTTAAGAAAGCCACTTATACTGTTGTCATCTATAAAATGAAGATGATAAATAATAGCACCTACATTCCAGGATTATTCTTAGGACAAGATGAAATAAAGTTCCTTGGAAACCTTGAAATGCTATTAAAATGTTAGCTATTATTACTTTTATTACTGTTATTATTATTATTTTCAGTTTACAAATAACTTTAAATACATTGATTCACTTGATCCTAATACCCTCTATAATGAGAAAATGATAAAAAGTATCTTTATACCTATTTTATAGATGAGAATACTGTGTTTCAGAGCAGTAAATTGACTTGGTAATACAGTATCTGAATCCAGGTTTCTCCTTTCTCTAAGTTCAGCGCCCATTCTAGTTCTGTGCTGAAATATTTTCCAGGGAGAGACACAAGTTATGGATGAAGGATATATCTTATCTCTATGTAACCAGTCTAGGAGAGCCCAATGATACATCCACAAAATCTCATCAGTGGGATCCAATTTGCAAATTTGCCACAAGGAGTAAAAACCCTGAAAACCCTTTATAATCAGTGAATAAACCTAGGATTTCCCCATCTTTACTCTGCAAGTTTACAATTAGCTATGAATTTCTTTTAAAGAAACAGACTTCATTGGAGAAAGGTCTTGAAAGGCCTTCTGATCAATCTCCTACTTTCCAAATTCCCTAATACATTCCTGAAAATTAACCATCCGATTCATTCTAAAAAACCTTTTGAGGAAGAAATAGAATTTCCTCTGGTAGCCTTTTCCATTTTCTTTTAACCCTCAGAGTTCTTACAGAAAATTCTAAAGTCAAATATTAAACAGCCAAAACATTTCATGCTGGATCAGCCTCCACAGATTCTGCCTTGAGATTTTTTTGTCGAAGTTTGAATCTCTTAATACAAGAAAAGTTCTGAAGGCAGAAAAGAATTGGAAGGCAAATTGCTCTCCATGGACTTGCACCTTGAGTTGTATTTAGAGTTCAGTGTTTCTATCACCAAAAATGTCCTTAAATATTTATTGTTATTGATAGACTGTAGCCATTTCGGGAATATACTCATATGCTCTCTCACATTCTCCATCCTTTTCTTAAATCTGACAAGAGGATCGTCTTCCTGGAAATGTATCAGCTTTCCAAAGCTTCTCTGAGCATTAGGAAGTCATGACAGACTAGTAAAACAATCAGCTATTGACTCTTGGAAAGAAGGGAATTGGTTAGTTACAAGAAAATAGATTGTTTTGATCACAACTTACAGACTGAATCACTATGGTTGGTAAACACAAAAGTACATTGAACTGAAAGGTAAAGATGGAGCCATAATATATCACTGAAGTAGTCTTAGAATGGGTAGCATACATATTTTTTCCTCTTATTAAAAAAAAGACAAAGATATGTTCACTCTGGAAGATGATTTCTGGTAAATCTGTTCAGCTCATGCAAAGTCAAATTTGAAAGTAGAAAGTCAAAGAATAGTCTGAAATAACATTCTGACTTCTCCCAGCCTTTGCATTTTTATTTCATATTGTGACCCTTCACACATTTTCTGTTCCTTTCAAACTGGCCTGAAAGCACTTTCCTATACACATTACTAAGTCTCTATCTCCCCACCTCTGCACAAATCATTTCCCACGTAGCAAAAATGCATCTTTTTTCACCTCCTTCTCATTGAATCTCAAACTTCTTTAAAATTATAGTTCGATTATCACCTCATACATTTCCTAACCCCCCATCCTTATTAACACTGTATATCACTTCAAATTGATTTCTATTAATTTTCATATACTTTGCATTTACTTCTTTAATTAACCCTGTGAAATGCAAGTTTCTTGAGGGACTATCCATTTTTGTCTTTATATAGGATATAGAGACAAGTGTAGTTTATAGTAGGCACTTAAGTTTTTGCTGTATAGATAAATGTTTAAAAGATGCTTAATAAATGGTTATTAGATTGAATTGAACAGGGTAGAATAGTTTGTCTTAATAATTAAATGCTATTTATTAAGTTACCATAATAAATAAGATCTATTTTCTACCTGTGTGGGAAGCTGCTTCTCTCTGTGGGACTTTGGGGAAAAGTTTTCATAATGCTCAGGATACTACTAAAATTCATTCTAACATGACTATTCATCTATCATTCCGGCATCAGAAAATTTAAGGTTTTTTTCTTTTTGATTCTATATACCATTTGTTAATTCTGGGTTATGTAAGACACTTTTAGGAATATGCAATAAGCTGAAAACCTGTTTCTTGTCTTGCCTTTTAGGTGCCTGAAGTAAGCTATTAAAAATATTTATCAATAACATGTGTCCATGGTACTTTGCTAAGTGGAAATGGGTTTGCAAAATGAAAATGAAATGAACCATGGTATAAAGGAACTGGAAGATAATTTGAGGAAGAAGAGAATACTAATGTCTATAGGGGTAATAAAAATATTCCCTATTGCTGTTCGCACCTTGAAGGAAGCTGAAGACTGAAGAGGCAGAAAGAAAAGGAAATATTGGAGATAACCTGTTCAAAGTCCCAGAAATAGGAAATTGATTGCTGAGTTAAAAGAATAAAAAACTGGACAATTTCACAAGAAAGTAGTGTGAGTGGAAAGGAGCGGTATAAAATAATATTAAAAATGGAGGGTAGTTTCAAATTTTAAATATCAAGCTGAGGACTTTGTACACTATCCCAGAGGCAATTGGAAGCCATTTAAGATTCTTGTGAGGGTAATACCATAATCAGACTTATACTTTAAAGCAATTAATGGACACATGTGGAAGATGAATTGAAGATGAGAGAGACAAAGCAAAAAGATCAAATATTAGGAGACTATTTCAATACTTTAGATAAGAGGTAAAGAGGGCCTTAATTGAAGTTGGGGCTATACTCAATGAGAAGAGACAACTAATGAGAGATGTTATGTAGATAGAATGGATAAGAATTGGAAACGGTTTGGATATGAGGGTGAAGGATAGTACAAAGTTGAGAATTACTCAGAATATGAAACTGAATGACCAGAAAGTTAATGGCAAATAGAACAAAATTAATTTGTCACAAGGTCAATTTTGTTTTATTTTAATGTTTGAGGGGGTATGGATTACAAATTTCATTTTAAAAATTTTGAATTTGAGATATCTATGGAACAACAGGGAAGAAGTGTCTAATAGGTAGCTGATGAAGCAGGACCAGAGCTCTGGGGAGAGAAACCTATAATGGACATACAAGTTTGGGCATCATCTGAGCAGAAAGGTAAAAATGTTGAACTTCTCAGAAGTCATCAACATAGAAGGCATGAGGTGACAGGTTTGTTTAGGGCAAAGCCTTGGGTGACAGTTCTGATTATTGATGAATGGGACATTGATGGTGATCTAACAACAAAGACTGAAAAATCATCAAGTAGATATGAAAAGAAATGGGGAAAAAACATTTCTACAAAAGGTAAGGGAGGAGAAAGTATTGAAGATAAAGAAATATTTCACATTGTTAAAAACTATAAAGAGCTCAAGGAAGGTTAGGGCTGGGAAAATGGCATCAAATGCCTTCAACATCAGAGGAGCTTTAATAGTCCTGAAGAAATTTAAATTGATTTAATGGTAGAGCTGAAAATTAGAAATGGCAAGGGGCCAAAGGAGTTAAATTACTTTTCACACAAAGTATTATCTATCCAGATTCAGTTTCAAGCAGGATAAACTGAATAACAAAGGTCTCATGATACCAATTCAACACTTCATGGGATAATTACTGGGATAAAAACATCAGGCTTATCAGATTTACAGGCATAGACAATTGTTATTTCTTAATTTTGTCTTATTTCTTCGAGACTCCTCATAAGCACAGATACTACATTTTAGTGATTTGAAATTAATTAATCTAGTCATAATAATATATGCTTCATGGTGCGTTTTTTGATTTTTCTTCTTTAAATAAACTTGCTTGCAAATAATCCAAGCAATAACATAAATGGAAATAAAATGTACACATCACAGGAAAAAAAATGATTGAATTTTTAAAAGTAAATGAAAAATGTATTTATCAATTAAATTTCAAGATCTATATGTAGATAACAGAGGCAATGTGAGGTAGGAGAAAGAGAACCAGTCTCAAAGTTAGGAAGAACTGGACCTCTGACACAAACTAGTTGTGTGATCTCTAATAAATTTGCTCTAGACAAATCACTAAGACTAAGATTCAGGCAAGATATCAACCAGCATTGTAAACTAGTTCCTTACTAGTTCCTAAAGTTGCATCTGATTCTTCAAGACTCCTCTGGGGTTTTTCTTGAGTGGTTTGCCAATTCCTTCTTCAGCTCATTTTACAAATGGGGAAACAGAGGCAAACAGGGTTAATTGACTTGGCTGGAGTCACATAGCTAGTAAGTATTTGGGGCAGAATTTGAAATCTGGTTTTCCTGACTAACTCCCGAACACTCTGTTCACTGTGCCACCTGGTTGCCCCATTTCCTTAATTTGGTAATTCCCTATAATACAAACAAAATCAGAGGTTGATTCCCTTTCCTATTCTTATGATTTTCCCTATTATTCACTTGATAACATGGCATCCATATGTTATAGCCAATTTTTTACTAATGTGTGTGTGTGTGTGTGTGTGTATATATATATATATATATATATATGTAAATATATCTTCCCTGATTGTTAGCTGTGTGACAGACAGTAGGGAGCTCACTCTTTCTAAACCTGTTTCTTCATCTGTAAAATGGAAATAATACTTGTGTCATCTTCATCCTACAGGGATGAAGAGCAAAGAAACTAAAATATAGCAGAGTGATTTTGAAGCATAAAATACTACATAATTGTCACTATTATTGCCTTCTATACATAATAATAGGGCTGCTGCGTGACACAGCAGAGAGTACTGGCCCTAGACTCAGGAAGACATGAAATCAAATTCAGCCTCAGATACACTAGCTATGAGACCCTGGAAAAATCACTAAACTTCATCTCAGTTTCCTCTTTTCATAAAATGAACAGGAAAAGGAAATGGCAAACCTTTCCCGTATTTTGCCAAGAACACCTCAAATGGGATTATGTAGAGCAGGACACAATGGAAATGACTCAAAAATAACTATCTACATAATAATAGAGCAATTCAGCATGTCCAAGGAGGACTGCTAGCTGGTCTCTAATTCTCTGTTCAGCTCTTAGGATTTTTTGGGAAATAATACAAATACACACTATGAAAATGCTCCATGGTCAACTATTCTTAAACATTTATTAAATGCATCCTAATTACAAAGTAGGAGTGTAAAGGATGAGAATTGAATGAACAGAAATAAATGGGAAGAAAAGGATAGCCAATATTCAACTTGCAAATTTTTTAGTTATGTTAAAAGTATAAAATGTTGCATGGACACACATGTATATATACATATACTTATGTGTGTGTATATGTGTGTATATGTATATATATATATAAAACTTGCTTGTACATGGATGGTTGCATGTTTTCTCCGTTCAACTCTGAGATCCTTGAAATTAGTGATGATTTTTGCCTTCTCTTGTATGTCCAGCATATAGCACAGCGCCTGGCACATAGTAGGTGATTAGTTTCAGTTTAATGACCAACATGAACACATTATATATGGTATATAAGTATCTGAACTATTGCACTGTGGATTGTTGGAGACAATAGCTATATTGATGAAATCATAAATTCATTTTGGAATGAAATGTTTTAAAAAAAAACACTTGAGTAATTGATGAATTTCCTATCATATAATGCATGGTATCTAGATTATCCCTTATTTCTTACTATGCTTATGTAGCACAAACATGGACTATGATGTTTATACTTCTATTTATCACTACAAATAATTCATTTAAATTGATGTCTTCTCCATTTATTACCATCATTATTCCCTTTCAGAAGGAGATAATTGTTTTAACTGATGAACAGAAGTATAAACAGTGCCCTAATGAATAATCTGTTCTTTTTTGTAGATCCTCATAAAATAATGTCAACTCAAGTTTACTCTACATAATACTAACTTGTTTTCTCTTTGTTCTAAAATTATTTAAGAATGGTAGATGCTGATATGCATGTGTATATGCATTTGTAGTACATATGCAAAAATATACTTTCTATATTTTTCCTCCTGGTATAATATGACTTTTAAAGGTAGGAAAAAGAGCAACAATAAAAAATGGAAGGAAAATCAAATGGGATTCATATATATATATATGAAAATATATATATTTTCCAATTTCCCCCTTAGGTCTGAGTCAACAGTTTTATAAAAAGCCAATTGTAAGGAAAGAAAAATTGAACTAATGAAGGGTTATCCTTTATGTCAGATGAATGAAAAAAGGCTCATTTATAACTGATACGTTTTCTGTATTTTAATTTTAAAAGATAAATGATACATCATTATTACAGCTACATTTTAATGATTTTTTAAATTAGTAAGCATTTATTTTCTTTCCATCTTACTCCATACACCAAATGAAAAAGAGATCCTTGTAGCAAATATACATAGTTATGCAAAAACAAACTCCCACAATCACCATGTACAAAATAATAATAATAAATGTATGTATCTGCATTTTGAGTTTATCATCTCCCTGTCAGAAAGTAGGTAACTTTTCTATCTTAGACATTCAATAATCAAGAGTAGTTATTAGTTCAGGTCATCAATCTTGTGTCTTTCAAAAAAGCAACTTGAAAGTGTATTGTAAAAGCAACATTTTAGCTCAATTTCCTATACCTTCTCCCTATTCAGCCTTTAATAATAACACAATATTCACAACCATGATCAACCCTTCTTCCAATTCCAGAATAATATTCTTTTTTCCCCTTCAGAATAATATTCTAATGAACTTTTGGAATGATACATAAGAGTTCCATATATTTTAGTTGTACATGTCTACTTGAATAATTATTTGAAAATTTTGTAATTTATTCATGCTATATAATGCAATGTGAGGAGATGGAGTATATGAAATTCCCTATTCCCCAATAATTACAAAAGATTGTAGATTCCCTGTAAGAAAATACACATATACTTATATAGCACAATATAAAAATGTAAATGATCATTGCACTGCCAAAACCTGTGGAATTTAGGGCTTTAATTCCCAAATATCATACACATTATTATTCCCAAATGTTGGGACTATTATAATACAGAGTTCCAGGAGCCAAGACAGGGTAGTAAGCAATAAATTGCCATAACTTTTCCATATTCACCTTAAAAAAAAACTATAAAATAGGACCCTGACACAAATCCTGGAAGAGCAGAACCAGCAAAAAGACGGGGAAACAATATTTGAGCCCAAGAAAACTGAAAGATTAGCAAGAAAGGTCTCTCCCTCTCTCACACACTCAGGTAAAAAGGGAAGTGCAGTCCAAGATAGGCAATGTCCCACAAGCCAGCAGCAAATCCCGCTTCAGCTAAGCAGCAGTAGATCCTGGGGTCCAATGTGATGGAGCCACAAAAGCCGAGACTTAAACCACTACCCCCCATGTTTCGCCATAGCCAGGGGAACAAGAGCTTCTGATTCTGAGAACTCCCAGGTCCTTCATCATAGCCCTGAACAAACAGGCAGCAGCTAGTAATCCAACCGGGACTTCAGTTTAACTTATTTCACAGGACTTCAGCTCAGCACCAGGTAAGCTGCCAGACCCCTACAATCTCCAATAGCACCAGCCACCCTGATACCCTCCTCCCTATCCCTTCAGTGCACCATCAAACACAAAGGTCCCAGTGGACCTTAAAGCAACATCAGTATAGCACCTAGGTAAAGAGCCAGCACTGGCATAACAAGCCTGAAACAGTGCCCCTTTTACTCCTGGAGCAGAATTCAAATTTAAAAGAAAGGGAAAAGACAAAAAAATTAGCAAACTACAACAACAAAAAAGAATCTGACTATTATTACGATGATAGGACCAAGACACAAACTCAGAAGAGAACAATAGGATTAAAGAAACCCCCAAAAAAATTAAAAAGGAAGAAAAACCCAGAAAAAATCATGGGAGAGCTCAAAAAGAAGCCTTAAAATCATACAATTCAGGTAGAAGAAAATTTGGGAAAAGAAATGAGAATGATACAAGAGAATAATGAAAAAAAGAAGTTAACAACTTAGAAAAAGAAAACAACTGCTTAAAAAGTATAATTGACCAAATGGAAAAGGAGACACAA
This sequence comes from Myrmecobius fasciatus, assembly GCA_023553655.1. NCBI lineage: Eukaryota > Metazoa > Chordata > Mammalia > Dasyuromorphia > Myrmecobiidae > Myrmecobius > Myrmecobius fasciatus. The sequence goes on from JAJPUD010012092.1 coordinate 43,871, forward strand.
AAATCCAGTGAAAAAAAATAACTTAGAGCCAAATGGAAAAGGAAGTATAGAATCTAGTACATTAAAAAGTCAAATTAGGCATGCAGAAGCTAATGATTCTATGAGATATCAAGAATCAAATTCAAAAGAATGGGAAACAAATGAAGGAAATGTAAAATACTTAATGGGAAAAATAACCAATCTGGAATATAGATCCAGAAAAGACAATATTAGAATCATTGAACTTCCTGAAAACCCAAATCAAAAGGAAGACCTAGGAAGACTCTTTCCAAGAATGATCAAGGAAAACTGACCTGATGTCCTGAAACCAGAGTGCAAAAGAGGCATTGAAAGAATCTGAAATCTTTCAATCACCTCAAGAAATAAATCCCAAACTAAAAATTCCAAGATATATTATAGCCAAATTTCAGGACTATCAGGTCAAGGGAAAAAAAAATACTACCAATGACTAGAAAGGAATAATGCAAATACTGGGGAGCCACAATCAGGATTACACATGACTTGGCAGCTACAACATTAAAAGGTAGAGGTAATTGAAGCATAATATTTTCGAAGGCAAAGGAGCAAGGCTTACAATCACGAATCGCTTATGCAGCAAAATTAAGAATGGGAAAAATAGTCATTCAGTGAACTAGAAGGCATTTCAAGCTGTCACAATGAGAAGACTAGAATTAAAGCAGATATTTGATCTCCAATATCAAGACCCAAGAGAAGCATAAAAAGATAAACAGGGAAAAGAAAACAAATGACTCAATAGAGCTAAACTGTTTAGGTTCCTTTATGGGATGAAGATACTTATAATTCTTAAAAATCGGATCATTACTAGTACAGCTTTAAGGAATAAAACAGAGGATATGAGTATAAAGTGACTGAAGGAATGACATAAAAAATTAAGGGATAATAAATGAATACATAGAGTGCAGAAGGAAGGAAGAAGTTAAAAGGGGGTAAATTATTTCACAGCAAAAGTTGTGACAGACCTATTACAATGGAAGGGAATATGGAAGGATGGGCTATGGACATTAATTGAACTTTACTTCCATTGTATTTGTTCAAAGTGGGAATAATTTACACAATCATTTGCATATAGAAATCTCTTAACTGAAAGAAAAGTAGGAGGAGATAAGATTAAATAAAGGAGAGGAGGGACTGACAGAATGGAGGGCAGATTGGGAGAAGTGATAGAGAAGCAAAACACTGGAAAGGAAGGAAAGAAGACAAACAGGAGGAAGAATAGGATGAAAGGTAGTACAGCTAGTAATCATAATGGAATGGTATGAACTCTCCCAAAAAATGGAAGTGAATAGCAGACTTCTAGAGTATGTTGCTTAAAAGAAACACACTTGAAACAGACAAACACAAGAGTAAGGTAAGGAGCTGAAGCAGATTCTAATGTGCTTTAGCTGAAGTTTAAAAAAAGAATAGCAATCCTGATCTCAAAGTAAAAGCAAAAATAGACCTAATTTAAAGAGACAAAGACCCTATTCCAAGAGAAGGCCAAGACAGGTACATGATTTAGACATAAAGAGTGATACCATAAGCAAATCAAAAGAGCAAGAAATATTCTACCTATCAGATTAAGAGTTGATGACCAAGCAAGAGATAGAAAATATTATGAAATACAAAATAGATAGTTTTAATTATACTAAATTATTAAAAAAGGTCTCTAGAAACAAAGCAGATGCAACCAAAATGAGATGGAAAGTAAAAATCTGGGGAACAAGTTTTACAGCCAATGTTTCTGATAAAGACCTCATTTCTCAAGTATATGGAGAACTGAATCAAATTTATAAGAATGCAATCATCCCCTAAATGATAAATGGTCAAAGGATATCAACAGACAGTTTTCAGATGAAGAAATTAAAGCTATCTATAATCATGTGAAAATTGCTCCAAATCAGTACTGATTAAAGAAATGCAAATTAAATCAACTGTCAGGTACCACATCATACCTATCAGATTGGCTAAAAAGGAAAATGATAAATGTTGGAGAAGATATGGGGAAATTGAGATACTGATGAAATACTACTTGGTGGAGTTGCTAAGTGATCCAACCATTCTAGAGAGCAATTTGGAACTATGCCCAAAGGTCTATCAAACTGTGTATACCTTTTCATCCAACTATACTGTTGTTAGATCTGTATTCCTAAGAGATCAAAGAAAAGGGGAAAGAACCCATGGTATGAAAATATTTATAGCAGTTCTTTTTTTGTGGTAGCAAAGAATTGGAAATTGTGGGGGTGTCCATCATTTGGGGAATGGCTCAAAAAAGTTGTGTTATGAGTATAATGGAATACTCTTGTTTTATAAGCATTATATATATAATAAAGATGAGCCGATGAATTACAGAAAATCTTGGAAAGACTTGCATGAACCAATTCTTAGTGAAGTGAGCAGAACAAGGAGAACACTGTACACAATTAACAGCAAAATTGTGTAATGATCAACTATGACAGACAGCTCTTCTCAGCAATACATATGAAAAGAAATGCTCTAAATCACTGTTGATTAGACAAATGCAAATTAGGACAACTGAGGTTTCACTACATACCTCTCAGATTGGCTAAAATGATGGGAAAAAAATAATGATAAACATTGGAGGGTATGATGGAAAACTGGAACACTCATACATTGTTGACAGAGTTGTGATCTGATCCAACCATTCTGAAAAGCAATTTGGAACTATGTCCAAAGGATTGTCAAAGTGTGCATACCCTTTGATACAATAGGGTCTCTACTGGGTCTGTGTCCCAAAGGGATCATTAAAAAGGGAAAAGGACCCATATGTGAAAAAAATGTTTGTAGCAGCCCTTTTTGTAATGGCAAGAAAGTGTAAATTGAATGGATGCCCTTTGGTTGGGGAATGGGTGAATAAGTTAAGGAATATGAATGTTATGGAATATTATCATTCTATAAGAAATGAGGAGGAGGCTGATTTCAGAAAAGCCTGGAAAGACTTACGTGAAATAATGCTAAGTGAAGTAAATAAAACCAAAAGAACTTTGTACACAGCAAAAATAAGATTATGTGATGATCACTTGTGATGGACTTCACTCTTTTCATCAATGAGGGATTCAATTTCCAACAGACTTGTGGCGGAAACTATTAACCACATCTATTGAGGGAACTATGAAGACTGAAAATGAATCAAATTGTGCTATTTGTTGTTTGTTTGATTTTTTTCTCATTTTTTTCCTTTTGATTTGTCTTGCCCAGTATAATAAATAATTGCACATATTTAACTCATAATATGGATTTCTTGCTATGAGGGAAAAGAGGAAAGGAGTAAGAAAAAACTGGAACTCAATGTTTTGCACAGGTGAATGTTCAAAACTATCTTTGAATATATTTGGAAAAATAAAATGCTATTATAAAAAAAAGATAACAAAGACAGTGAGGCAATATTAATACAAAACATATATGCTTCAAGTAGTACAGCATCCAAATACTTTAAAAAGTGAATGAGAGAAAGGAAAAACTATACTAGCAAGAGACCTCAACTATCCCCTTTCAGAACTCGATAAATCCAACCAAAAAAAAAAAAAGAAAAAAGAAAGCAAGCAAGCAAGAAACTAAGGAGATAAACAAAATCTTCTAAAAATTACATATGCCAGACCTTTGGAGAAAACCTCTGGAGGGAACAGAAAAGAATATGCATTTTTTTCAGAAGCACATGGGAACCATACCAAAAAATACCCACATTACAGGGTATAAAACCTCAAAATTAAGTGTAAAAAGGCAGAAATATTAAATATATTATTTTTGTATCATAATTAGATAAAAATTACATTTAAAGGACAGTTGAAAGAGATTTTAAAAAATAGGAAAATAATCTAATACTAAAGTATGAGATGGTCAAAGAACAAATCATAGAAAATCAATAATTTCATTAAGGAGAATTGACAATAATGAAACAATATACCAACATTTATGGCTTTAACCAAGCAGTTAAAAATGGAAAAAATATTTTCCAAATTCTTATATCAATAAAATTGAAAAAGAACAGATCAAGGAATTGGTCATGAAATTAAAAACTTGAAAAAGATAAACTAAAATTCCCAATTCACCATTAAATTGGAAAATTTGAAAATCAAACGTGAGATTAATAAGACTTAAAAAAACCTATTGAGCTAATAAATAATCTAGAAACTTGTTTATGGGGGGGAGGAACCAATAAGATACATAAGCCCTTGGTTAATTTTATTTAAAAATAAACTAAATATTCAGTATCAAAAATGAAAAGGATGAAATAGGTGAAGTAGAAATTAAAACAATCATTAAGATATATTTTGCCTAATTTTATTCCAATAAATCTGACAATCTGAGCAAAATTGATGAAAATTATGAAAATGTAAATTGCTTAGGCTAACAGATAAGGAAATATACATCCTAAATAACCCTGTATTAGAAAAAGAAATTGAACAAATGGACTAGAAAAAATCCCCATGGGCAGATGGGTTCATGATTGAATTCTCCTAAACACAATTGATTCCAATACCATATAAACTATTTAGAAAAATTGGTGAAGTCCTATGGAACTCCTTTTATGGTGCTGATTCCTAAAACAAAGAGAGCTAAAATAGAGAAAAAAATATAGACCAGTTCCCCTAATGAATATCACTGCAAAAATTTGAACAAAATACTACCAAGGCAATTTTACAATATATAACAAGGATTATACACTATGACCATATGGGATTTACACGAGGAATAAGTGGTTGGTTCAATATTAGGAAAACCATCAACATAACTGATCATCACAATAACAAAGTCAACAGAAATCATATGATTATCTCAAAAGGTGCTAGAAAAGGTTCTGACAATATGCAGCACCTATTCCTAACAAAAACACTAGAAAACACTGAAATAAAAGTAGCCTTCTTTAAATGGTGAGCAGCATCTATCTAAAATGATCAGTAAGCACATAATAGAGAATACTTCTCTCCAACTTTGATTCACAGTATATACTTTTCTTAAACCTCAACAATTTTCTTCACAATTGGAGATTCAGATTAAGTACTATCTAATTAGAAAATAGAAAGCGTAAATGTTCTCTGTACTTAAAAGAATATTTTTACACCAATTCATTTCTTAATTCATTGAGTTTCATCACAAAGACAAATATCTTTCCCAATTTAACATATATATATGTATATATATGTGTGTGTATATATACACACACATATATATACATATATACACACACACACACACACACACATATATAGAGATATATAACATTATAGATTTAGAACTACAAAATATTTTAGAGATCACCCAGTTGGAGTCTCCCATTTTATAAATCAGGAAATACATCCATAAAAGTTAATGAATTGCAAAATTAATATAAGTAGCAGAACCAACATTTGAACAAGATTGTGTGATTCAGAATCTCACATTCTTTCCCAAAGTACCGCATTGTACATCAAATATTCATAAATATTCAGAAAATGACATGTTTTCCTTGTGACCTAGATAATAAGTGAATGCACTTTTCTCCACACAAATTATATCTACATTCAGATAAAAAAAAATACTGAAAGGCCACATATAGCCTATTTGAAATTTCATCAACAAAAATATATTATAAAAAGTATATATAAATACACAGCAGACAAAATGTTAGCATTAATGTAATGTAAGCCTTAATGAATTCTGCATGAATGAAAGCATAGCAGATGCATGAAATAACAAGGGATCTTGGTAAATTCTGGGGGAAAAAGTTAGCATGTAAAATGTCTCCCAACACAAAAATTAAATCCTTACATTATAGACAAGGGTAGTGGGGGATCAGTGAATGTTTTTAGCACACTGTTGACTGTCTAGCTCAAAAAGAAAATTGATATGTACTTGAAGTAAATAATCAGAATATTCAGAATGTCAATCAGGCTTTTTCTGTCAGTGCTAGATTAAGTATCTTCAGGAACAATATTCTTTTAAAAAATGGTCTTTTGTTATAAAGAGTAAATATTTAGAAATAAAATGTATGTAATGAGGATACCATCATCCCCTATGTCCTAAGCTGAATACTATGCCTACTTATCCACAAGGAAAGAATTTAATCCACCAGAGCTATAGCAGCATCACATGCAAAGCTCATCCTGCTAGTGTTTGGAGATGTTATTGCTAATGATATGTATGATGATAATGACATCATTGTTGATATTTGACACATCATTAATAACCTATTTCTTTAAATTTCTGTCTGCTCTTTGAAACTGTATGTGCAGGGGGGGCGGAGCCAAGATGGCGGAGTGAAAAGGTGACTTTCTGCCTCTCCTCCGATCTTCTCTCAAATCAACAATAAAATAAGCCTCTGAACTGATCTTCAAGTCAACGAACTCAGAAATATTTGGGCACGGTTCTCTGGAGAACTTCATATCACGTTAGTCGGACTCGGACAGAGAGATAAATAGACTACAACTGTGCAGGCCGGAAGTGAGGGTGGGACTCAGCTCGGCTCATCGTGGAAGAAATTCCAAACTCCAAACTCCAAATTCCAAACACCTAGAGTTTATCTGAGGCACTCGGGACACTCTGCCCTGATTGGGGACAGGTGTTCTGGCAGACTTGCCTTGTTTAAGGAGTAATTCGGACTTAGTCCTAGCCCCCACCGGCCCAGCACCTTAAATCAACTCGCCGAAGTGCCCCAGGGCAAAGCGTCTTCAGCCTGGGTTTTTTTTTTTCCCCTACCTTAAAGAGATATCCACTCTGTCTAAAAAAAAAAAAAAATGATGAAGAAGCAAAAGAGAGCTCTCACCATAGACAGCTTTTATCAAGGCAAAGAAACGACCTCAGATACAGAGGTTTCTTTAGACAAAAATCCAGAGAACATCAGCCAGGACCATCACTGGTCCCCGTTTCAAAAGGCCTTTCTGGAAGATTGCATAAAGAACCTCAAAAGAGAGCTGGAGGATAAATGGGAAAATAAATTGAAATCAGTGCAAGAAGGATACAGTATCTTGCAAGAAGGATATGATGCTCTGCAAAAGAGATATGAAAAAGACACCAATTTATTAAAAAATAAAATTAGTGAAGTGGAAAAAGAGTGCAGTGAACAAATTGGCCAGTTACAAAAGGAACTTAAAAAGGTAACTGAAGAAAACAACACCTTAAAAATAAGAATTGAACAAATGCAAGTGAATGACTCACTAAGACTTGAAGAATCAGT
>JAJPUD010012093.1:0-51032 GCA_023553655.1 Myrmecobius fasciatus
TTTATTTTTAGAATTTCCAATTTGGTATTTAATTGAGTGTTTTTAAATTGTTCTTTTTCTAGTTTTTTTAATAGTAAGCCCAATTCGTTGATCTTTTCTTTCTCTATTTTATGCAAGTAAGCATCTAGAGATATAAAAATTGTCCCTTATAACTGCTTTGGCCGGTATCCCACAAATTTTGGTATGTTGTCTTATTATCATTCTCCTGGATGAAATTATTGATTGTGTCTATGATTTGCTCTTTCACCCATTCATTCTTCAGGATTAGATTATTTAATTTCCAATTAACTTTTGGTTTATTTTCTCCTGTCCTTATATTGCATATGATTTTTATTGCATCATGATCTGAAAAAGATGCATTTACTATTTCTGCCTTTCTGCATTTGATTTTGAGGTTTTTATGCCTTAACACATGGTCAATTTTTGTATAAGTTCCATGAACCGCATAGAAAAAAGTGAACTCCTTAGTGTTTCCATTCAATTTTCTCCAAAGATCTATCATACCTAAGTTTTCTAACAATTTGTTTACCTCTTTAATTTCTTTCTTTTTTTATTTTGTGGTTTGATTTATCTAATTCAGAGAGAGCAAGATTGAGATCCCCCACTAATATAGTTTTCCTTTCTATTTCTTCTTGTATCTCTCTTAATTTCCCCTCTAGGAATTTGGATGCTATGCCACTTGGTGCATATATATTTAGTATTGATATTGCTATATTATCTATGGTACTCTTTAGTAAAATATAGTTTCCTTCCTTATCTCTTTTGATTAGATCTATCTTTGCTTTTACTTGATCTGAGATCAGGATTGCTACCCCTGCTTTTTTTTGTTCACCTGAAGTATAATAGATCCTGCTCCAGCCTTTTACCCTCACCCTGTATGTGTCTCTATGCTTTAGATGTGTTTCTTGTAGACAACATATTGTAGGATTCTGGTTTTTAATTCAGTCTGCTATGTGCTTCCGTTTTATGGGAGAGTTCATCCCAAGCACATTCACAGTTAAAATAACCAATTCTGTATTTCCTGCCATCTTATTTACCCAAGTTATGTTTTTCTCTTTCCTTTCCCCTTTCTCCCTTCCCCCCTCCCCAGTATTTTGCTTTTGATGACCACCTCCCCCAAACAGTCCTGCCCCATTTAGAACTCCTCCCCCTTTTTTACCCCTTTCCCCTGATTCTTCTATTTTCCTTTCTATTAGTCTATCCCTTTCTTTTCCTCTTTTCCCTCCCACTTCCCTATAAGGAAGGACAAGTTTCTCTGTGAAACCAAATATGTCTGATATACTCTTTTAGAGCCCAGTCTGATGAGAGTAAGATTTATACAATGCTCATCCCCCTCCCTTCTTTCCCTCAATTATATTAGGTTTTCTTTGCGTGTTCATGAGTTTTTACCTTATTTTTACCTCCTTTTTTAAACCTCATTTTACCACCTTTTTCCTCTTTATTTCCAGTATGATAGCCTTTCCACCTCTAGTTTTCTTTTTCATATTATCAAAGTAAAATCAAATTATACCCCAATCTTTAAGTACACCCATAGTAGAAATATAGTTCTCAAGAATTCTTTCCATTTTATTTTTTTATGGTTCTCTTGAGTTCTGTGTTTGGAGGTCAAATTTTTTGTTCAGATCAGATTAGAAATAGGTGAAATTCACCTATATCATTAAATGACCATCTTCTTCCCTGGAAGATAATGCTCATTCTAGCTGGATGGCTTATTCTTGGCTGTAATCCAAGTTCCTTTGCCTTTCAGAATATCTGGTTCCAGGCCCTTCGATCTTTCAGTGTGGAGGCTGATAGATTTTGTGTGATTCTAATTTCACTTCCTCGGTATTTGAATTGTTTCTTTCTAGCTACTAGCAATATCTTTTCCTTGAGGCGATAATCCTGAAATTTAGCCACGATATTCCTTGGAGATTTAATTTTGGGGTCTCTTTCAGGAGGTGATCAGTGAATTCTTTCGATGGTGATTTTGCCTTCTGATTCTACAACCTCAGAGCAGTTTTCTTTCAGGATTTCCTGGAAGATAGTGTTTAGATTCTTTTTTTTCATCATGGCTTTCAGGAAGTCCAATAATCCTTAGATTGTCTCTCCTAGATCTATTTTCCAAGTCAGTTATTTTTCTAGGAGATATTTCATATTTTCTTTTATTTTTTCTTTTTTTTTGGTTTTTGTTTGACTGATTCTTGAAGTTTTATTGAGTCATTCACTTGCATTTGTTCAATTTTAATTTTTAATGTATTATTTTCCTCAGTTACCTTTTTTAGCTCCTTTTGTAACTGGCCAATTGAATTTTTTTTATTCATTGCATACTTTTTCTATTTCACCAATTTTGTTTTTCAGTGCATTGTTGTCTTTTTCCATTTCACCAGTTTTGTTTTTCAGTAAATTGTTATCTTTATCATATCTTTTTTGGAGGGCTTCTTGCACTGATCTCAGTTCATTTCCCCATTTTTCATCTAGCTTTCTTTTGAGATTCTTTATGTAGTCTTCCAGGAAGGCCTTGTGAAAGGGGGACCAGGTCATATCTCCCTTGATGGCTTTCTGTGGAGTTGCTTTGCCTATAGAAACCTCAGGATATGGGGTCTGCCCTTCTTTCTCTCCATAAAAGCTGTCTATGGTGAGACCTCTCTTCTGTTTCTTACTCTTTTTTTTAAAAAAAAAGCTTGGGGTCTCACACCTAACACCATATACCAAGATAAGGTCAAAATGGATTCGTGATCTAGACATAAGGCATGATAATATAAACAAATTAAAACGATGTAGGATGGTTTATCTGTCAGACCTGTGAAGGGGGAAGGAATTTGTGACCAAAGAAGAACTAGAGATCATCATTAATCACAAAATAGATAAGTTTGACTATATCAAGTTAAAAAGTTTTTGTACAAACAAAATGAATGCAGACAAGATTAGAAGGGTAGCAGTAAACTGGGAAAATATTTTTACATTCAAAGATTCTGATAAAGGCCTCATTTCTAAAATATATGGAGAATTGACTCAAATATATAAGAATTCAAGCCATTCTCCAATTGATAAATGGTCAAAATATATGAACAGACAATTTTCAGATGAAGAAATTGAAACTATTTCTAGTCACATGAAAAGGTGCTCCAAATCACTATTTATCAGAGAAATGCAAATTAAGATAACTCTGAGGTACCATTACACACCTGTCAGAATGGCTAAGATGACAGGAAAAGATAATGACAAATGTTGGAGATGTGGGAAAGCTGGGACACTGATACATTGTTGGAGGAACTGTGAACGGATCCAACCATTCGGGAGAGCTATCTGGAACTATGTTCAAAAAGTTATCAAACTGTGCATACCATTTGACCCAGCAGTGTTTTCATAGGCCTATATCCCAAAAAGATTTTAAAGGAGGGAAAGGGACCCACATGTGCAAAAATGTTTGTGGCAGCCCTTTTTGTAGTGGCAAGAAACTGGAAATTGAAAGGATGCCCATCAATTGGAGAATGGCTGAATAAATTGTGGTATATGAATGTCATGAAATATTATTGTTATATAAGAAACGGCCAGCAGGATGATTTCAGAGGCCTGGAGAGACTTGCATGAACTAATGCTGAGTGAACTCAGCAGAACCTGGAGAACATTATATATAGCAACAAGATTATATGATGATCAATTCTGATGGACATGGTTCTCTTCAACAATGATGTGATTCAAACCAGTTCCTATTGTTCAGAGATGAAGATAATCATATCATCCAGAGAGAGGCCTGAGGGAACTGAGTGTGAACCACAACACAGCATTTTAATGCTTTCTGTGAATATTTCCATGCATTTTGTTTTCCTTCTTAGGTTTTTTTTTTCTCTCTAGATCTGATGTTTCTTGTGCAGTAAGATAACTGTATAGATATGTATAAATATGTTGGATTTGTCATATAATTTAACATATTTAACATGTAGTAGATTACCTGTCATCTAGTGGTGAGGGTGGGAGGAAGGAGGGGAAAAGCTTGGAACAAAAAAAAATGTTTTGCAAATGTCAATGTAGAAAAATCACTCATATGTTTTGTAAATAGAAAGCTTTTAATAAAAAAAATAAAAATAAAAAAGCTTGGGATCTGTTTAAAGTGGAGAAGTGCTGCCTGTGGTAGGTTGCCCTGGGGCAATTCAGATAATTAACTTCTGGTGCTGGGCCATCAGGCTAGGACCTTGCATTTGCAATGGGCTAACAAACTGCCTTTTACAAAAGGCAGATCTGCCAAAGCACCTGCCCACAATCAGGGCAGAGTAGCCCCAGAGCCTCAGATACAGGTGTTTAGAATCTCTGCCACACTGAGTCCCACCCAGTTTCCTGACCTGCTGACTGAAACACCTACCTGACTGAAACAGACCTGCTATGGAGCTCTTCAAAGATACCTTCTGCAAGGAATGTTTCATAGTCCAAATATTTCTGGGTTCTTTGACTTAGAAATCAGTTCAGAGGCTTAATCTGCTGTTGATTTGAGAGAAGGTCAGAGGAGGACACAGAGTTGCCTCTTCACTCTGCCATCTTGGCTCTGCTCCCTACCTCAACTCTGTATGCTTTCTTTATATGAAAACTTACTGGGTTTTTTTTGAATCTTCTTATGTTCTGCTGTGCATATGACAATTTTTATTCTTTTTTGCTATTTTGTATTTGTTTCAAATAAATATGTACATTAAAATAAAATTTAAAAAATTAGGAAAACCACAATTATGTGAAAAACCAAATTATCTCAAACCACATGGTATCTCAAATGGTACAGAAAAAGCCTTTCATAAAGTATGACACTCATTTATGCTAAAAACAAAAACAAAAGCTTTACAAATATAAGTATAGGGTCACTTTTAAATATATATAAATATATATATACATATATATATATTGCACTCAGAGAGCCTACAATGCAATAGGGAAGATAACATGAAAACATACCCACAAGGCAAGCCACCCACACAGGATAAACAGGAAAACCACAAAGAAAAAGCCCTGGGATTAATAGGGGCTACAGAGGGTCTATATATATAAAATAAAATCATTTTATCTGATGCCAAAAGCAAGCATCTGCAATAAAAACCCATCAGAACTTTCCCCAGTAAATACAGGAGTGAAACAAGCCCTCTCCACTATTTTTATATAGTTCTATCTGTTAACAACAATAAAATGATAGTAAGAAATTTAAAGCATGTAGATAGAGAAAAGATAAAACTCCCTATTTTTCCCTATATGATGGTTTACTTGGAAAATCCTGGGGAATCAGCAAAGACACTAGTTGAGGAAACATCTTTAGCAAAGTTGTAAGCAACAAAATAAATCCTCCAAAATCACCATTTTCACATAAGAATGACAAAATTGAAGAATTAACACTAGAAAGGGAAATCCCATTCCCAAAATTAGAAACTGCATAAAAATATTTATGGATTGGCCTACCAAAATAGAAAAGATTTGTTTAGATTCAATGACAACTCCTTAAGAAAATAAAGAACGGGGCAGCTAGTTGGTACAGTGAATAGAGCACCAGTCCTGAAGTCAGGAGGACCTGAGTTCAAATCAGACTTCAGGCACTTAACCTGGGCAAGTCACTTAACTCCAATTGCCTCAGCAGCAAAAAAAAAAAAAGAAAAGAAAGAACAACTTTAATAGCTTTGCCATGCCAATATAATTAAAATGTCTACTACCCAAGTTCTTCCTTACCCTTTTAATGCTATGCCAATCAGATTACCAAGGGAATATGATATAGAACTTAATAACATTGAAGCAATTCATTTGGAAAAACCAAAAGACCTGGAATAGCAAAGGAAATGATGAAAAGGAACAGGAATGAAGGAAGAATAGCATTACGGACCGAAACTATTATAAAGCAATAATAATCAAAACCATCTGGTGTTTTGTTAAAAATTAAAGATAGGTGAATGAAACAGACTAGGTAAAGAAAATCAGAAACAATCAAATTCATTGAATCCATTGTTTATTAAATATGAAAACACAAATTGCCTAAAAAAAACAATTTTTTTTATTTTTTAAAATTGCTTCAAAAACAAAAATATTCTGGTAGAAATTAGACATGGATCAACAGGTTACTTTATATTCCATGATATATTTTAAATAGATACACAATCAATATTAAAGATCATGCTATTAAAAAAAGAATTTGAAGAGAAGCAGATCATATAACTTATGGGTAGGAAGTATGTGTGTATATATATATTTAGATTGAACATGTGCAATCCTTTTAAACAACTTCCACATTTGTCTTGTGCAAGAAAAATCAGACTAAAAAGGAAAAAAAAGGACTTGAAAAAGAAAAAGGCAAACAAAAAAGGGTGAAAATACTATGCTTAAATCCACAGTCACTCTCCATTGTTCTCTCTGGATGTGGATGGCATTTTCCATTCCAAGCCTATTTGAATTGAACCAAGAGAAGAACCAAATCTATCATAGTTGATTATCACCTAATCTTGCTGTTACCATGTACAATGTTCTCTTCTGCTCACTTCACTCAGCATCAGTTCATGTCTTTCCAGGCTTTTCTGAAATCATTTCTTATCGAACAACAGTATTGTATTACATTCATATACCATAACTTATTCAGCCATTCTTCAATTGCTGGGCATCCACTCAGTTTCCCAATTCCTTGTCACTACAAAAAGGGCAGCTACAAACATTTTTTGCACATGTGGGTCCTTTTCCCTTTTTTATGATATCTTTGGGATACAGACCCAGTTGTGATATTGCTAGATCAAAGGGTATGCACAGTTTTTTAGCCCTTCGGGGATAGTTTCAAATTGCTCTCCAGAATGGTTGGATTAGTTTATGATTCCACCAACAATGCATTAATGTTTCAGTTTTCTCACATCCCCTCCACCATTTATGACTATCTTTTCCTATTATCTTAGTCAATCTGAGAAATGTGAAATGGTACCTCATAATTGTCTTAATTTGCATTTCTCTAATCAAAAGTGATTTAGAGCATTTTTTCATATAACTATAAATGACTTTAGTTTCTTCATCTGAAAATTGTTCATATCCTTTGACCATTTATCAGTGGGGGAATGACTTATAAGAGAAAGTATTCTCTTATAAATTTCACTCAGTTCTCTGTATATTTTAGAAATAAGGCCTTTATTAGACATACTGGCTGTTAAAAAATGTTTCCCAGTTTTCTGCTTTCCTTCTAATCTTGGCTGCATTTGTTTTGTTTGTACAGAAATCCTTTTAATTTAATATAATCAAAATTATCCATTTTGCATTTTTCTAGTTCTTTAGCCATAAATTCCTGGTAGGAGGTATATTCTTAACCAAACTAGAAATAGAGGCAAGTATAAAAGACAAAATAAGGATAACCTTGATTACCTGAAATTATTTGAAATTGAAAAGCTTTAGCATAGACAAAAACAGTGCACCTAGTATGTGAAGGGAAGCAGTCAAATAGGAAAAATAATCTTTCTATTAAATTTTTCTTATAAAGGTTTTCTTGTTTTCATATCCCAATAGTTGTTTTCAAAGGATGTGAATGGTTTTCTAAAGAGACTATATGAAATACACAACTATATGAAAGAATGCTCCAGATTATTAGTTATAAAAGAATTGCACATCAAAATAAAAATAAGGTTTTACCTCACATCTTGCAAATTGGCAGAGATGACCAAAAACGCCAATAGCCAATCTTGGGTTCATACAATAATATATTGTTAGTGAAATTGCAAAATAGTTTAGAAGGGATACTGGGAATAGTTATGATACAAAAATCTAAAGATCTCAAATAAAAATGTATCCAAATACCATATGCTTTGCAGTTTCACTTAGCAATAGATGGCCAAGAAGTCAACAAGCAAATTTTGTTCCTATAGTTGTTTTGCACTAGCATTGTTGAATTCTTACAATAGATTTGAGCGAGAGTGCTTTTTTATGCAGCTGAGGACAGTGAGTTTTTGGAGTGAAGAGAAAACATGTTTGAAAAATGGAAGAGGAAGGAAAAAGATTTTGTTACTTTAAGTGTTTAGAGAGGAAGGAAGGGGGGAACCAGCAAAGACTGAAAATCTGATTATCTTTTAGTCCTTCAGTGCCAAGGTACATCACCTGCTACATCACCCCTCCCATCTGCTACTGCCAGCAGTCCTTTGAGAATATATTCCAAATTAAACTGACTCACTGTGATTTTAAAGTTATAGCTCAGTGGAAATCCTAACAATCTTACAAAGTAAGATAATTCTAGAATATTCAAGTAAATAGATTGCATAGTGGAGACAAATCTTGCAGCAGGGTTGCTCCAGCAGCTGCTGGCTTTTCTTCTTCTCCTTGGCTTTTTCCAGAAATTTCTTGAGTAATTCTTAGCCTCAAATTTATTATTATACTTCAGTCTCAGCCAAGAGAGGAAACTGATGGAGAAAAATAAAAGTATTATTTTCTTCAGCTCCAAAAAGGGATCCTGAAAATTTGATAGGTCAGGAATAAGGCTTGAGGCCTGAGTCAGGGAAGAGGTGAAATGAATTCATTTCTCCAACTTGACTAACATAATAAAATGTTAGAAATCTTCATAGCTCTTTCCTGAGACTTTTTTTTGTGGAGGACTATGATGCAGGACCTGGGTCAAAAGGAACAAAAATATTTTGAATGGCTGAAGTTTTTCATACTGGATCTGAAATAGCAAATAGCCCAAAGACATATTAGCCAAGGCAATCCCATTTTAAGAGAGCTAAAACTCTTCACTTAGAAAAAGAAAGACAGCTATATGCCTATATCAGTGTTGGGAATTTATAGCCTAGAAGCAGTGAGAAGTCCAAACACCTTTATGGGTGGGATAAAGTTAAGTGAATCAATATCAAACAATAGAAATGAGAGGAGAAAGAAATCAGAAAGATGCTAGCATAGGACCACAAAACAGAGGACTAGAGAAGAACCTCTCTGAAGAATACCAAGGCACAGCACTGAGAGAAGAACAAATTCAAATTTGACTTTTTCTGATATTAAGTCTCATGTATTATTCAGGTCATGAGAGCTGACTCTAGAAAATAAGTAGTTCTTCATATTTGGGGATAGGTGGTCAGAGTACCTCTCATTCTCAAGATAACAATATAAATTGTCAACACTTTTTAAGTCTCTGGATTAGGTGGAGCTCACCAAGGGGAAGTTTGTTTGACCTTTTAGCAACTTCAACTTCTACCGGATATTGACAGTGATCTCACTCTAGAGTAGCACTAAAAGTTTGAAGAACTATGTTGATCTGCAGGGATTAGGAACCCACTAAGTAGGACTGTCATTTCATTTTGCCTTTGCTGCTCTGCCTAGTTTCTACCAAATAAGATGCCCTTGCCTGGGATTCACTCCCCTCCCTAGTGGGATTGGAGGTGGGAAAAGGTATACCACTTTAGTGTGAAGAGATTTCACTATTTATACCAATGGCTGCTTAATGAATTGTGACTTTGACAATAAGGAGTGACAGTCACAATGTGGCAAATTTGATTCATAGCAATGCTTCATGACCAGAAACAATTCTGGGATTTTTCTGTGGCTGAGATCATCCGGAGAATAAATGCAAAGGATTGTTGTTATGCCAAATTTATGGCATGGCATGCTTGCTTGGTCATTATTATCAGGGTATATCCTAATATCTTGACATCTCTATTATATCCTTTTCTACTTTTGTCTTCTTCCTCTATCCCATTCTAAGGAGGTCAATATTCAATAAACATTTATTAAATACCCACTATGTGCCAGGCTTTGTTCAAAGAAAGGCAAAAGGTAGTATCCCTTCTTAAAGAACTCACAGTCTAATAGAGGAGGCAACCTGTAAACAACTATATACAACCAAAATATGTATAGGACAAATTAGAAATAATTCACAGTGGAATGGCACTAGTATTAAGAGGAATCAGAAAAGTCTTCCTGTAGAAAGTAGGGTTTTAGCTGGGACTGGAAACCAGGGAAACTAGGAAGTAGAGATTAAGAGGGAAATTATACCAGGTATGAGGGATAGACAATGAAACTGTCTAGGGATATAATATCTTGTTTAAGGACACTAATGTCACTGGATCACAAAGTATGTGTATATTTGGATAATGATTTAACATGTAAGAATACTAGAAAGGTAGTCGAGGGACCCAGGTTATCAAACGCTTTGCATGCCAAACAGATCTTATGTTTGATTCTGGAGATAATAGGGAGACACTGGAGTTTATTAAATAGGTGGAGAAGAGGGATGACACAGTAAGATCAATGCTTTCATATCACTTTGGTAGTTGATTGGAGAATATAGACTGAAGTGAATAGAGACCCATGGAAGAAAGACCAACCAGAATGCTATTGCAATAGTGAAATGATAAAAGCCTGCATGAGGAAAAGAAGGAATTTGATGAATATTTTGTAATTGGAATAGTTCATTACTACTCTTTTGCCCCTTCACCTTTCAGCAACCTCTGACCTTAATCTCTATTTTTTAAATACTTTTTTCCTCTTTTTAGTTCTCTTCTTAATGTTTTTTCCTTTTGAAGTTGACTTTTTGTCTCCTCTCTCCAAATTTGCTCTCCTTATTAAGCTCTTTTCTTTTTTCTCTGTTTTTCTAATGATTTTAATGTATTTCTACACCAAATTGTGTGTGTGTGTGTGTGTGTGTGTGTGTGTGTATTCAACCTTTTATATGGTTCAGATAAAAGTAAGGGTCATGAAATGTCTGCTCCCTCAAATCCTTCATTAAGTTCTTCTATATCTTCTCTAATATATTCCTTTCTCTCCTTTGCCTTTCTTTTTTCTTTTTTTTCTCTTTTCTTTGCTTTTTTTGATGAAGCAGTTGGTGTTAAGTGATTTGCCCAGAGTCACACAACTAGTAAGTGTTAAATGTGTGAGGCCAAATTTGAGCTGAGGTTCTCCTGATTCCAAAGCTAGTACTCTATCCACTGTGCCATCTAGATGCCCTTCCTCTTTTCTTTTCTCAAAATCAATAAAATAGAACAATTCCATACCTGGTTCCTATGTTTGTGCTTTTAAAACTAATTTTGTGACTCTTTCCAGTGGGGATAAATATGTTAACTTAGAATGAGCACCTTCATTTTGTTTTAAGCCTCTACTTTGTGACTAATTGTTATGAAAACTGTTTATTCTATAATAAGTACTTGAGGAGTATTGTTAGTTATTAACATACATGTTTCCTGAATAATTTAAACAACTACTAATTATATGTATCCCTCAAGTCTGGTAAACAACTACGTATATTCTTCAAAAATTATAAATACCTCATAATGACATATATATGTCCCAAATCTGGCAAACAACTAATAAACACTTTCTAAAGATGTTAGAAAACTAACGCTTTGATATAGAGTTTTCTTTTATCATAAGCTTAGATCAAAATCTCTTGACCAGAATCATAAAAACCTACCAGAGGACCCAGCTGTCACTCTTCTGTGTGGTACCAGAACTGACTGTATTCCTCAGTATTGAGAGATTGAAGCATCTCATGTTCACTTGAGAGAAATAATTATTAACAAAAACTTGCCAGAACGCCATCCCAGATGGAGACACTGCCTCCAGTTAGGCAAAGAAGAAACTGTCATGAGCACCAGTATGAGATATATCTAATAAAACCTTTAAAAATTAGATTGGTGGTTTGTCCTTAGAGAGATCAATGTGTATGTTGTTCAGTAAATAATCGCATGCTCTAAATTGATAAATTTTAATTGGATGCATTGATGACTGTTAGTCTTATTAGTGTACTGTCAGCCCAAATTAGCCTTAGTAATGGTAGATTTGTTTTATGTGTGCCCCTGCACCAGAAATTTAAAAGGATACCAATGTTTTCTCCATGATTAGAATGTAATATTTCATTGTTTGCTTGAGTTTTTTTTTAATCTATAAAATGTGAGTAATAATAGCATCTACCTCTCAGGATTGTTGTGAGGATCAAATAAGATAATACTTGGGAAAGCTAGGTAGTTCAGTAGATAGAGCACCAGCCCTGAAGTCAGGAGGACCTGAGTTCAAATATGGTCTCAGACACTTAACATTTCCTAGCTGTGTGACCCTGGGCAAGTCACTTATTCCCAATTGCCTCAGCAAAAAAAAAAAAAAAAAAAGGTATTTGTAAAAGCATTTAATACAATGCTGATGCACTCTACCTAGATATACTCTACCTAACATCTGCTGTTTTGCCTGGTTTCAGCTTCAGAAACAAGATATACTCTCCCAGTACTCTCTGGCATCTCATCTGTCCCCAACCTGTTTTTCTGTCTCCTTTTTATTATCTCCCCATTTAGATAATAAGATCCTTGAGGACAGACACTGTCTTTCTTTTATTAATTGTATCTCCAGCACTTAACACAGTACCTGGCACATAGTAGGTGCTTAATAAATATTTATTGGGTTGGATTTGCTTGCCTGGCACCTAGGAGTCACTATATACATATTAGCTAATTTATTATTATTGTTATTATTACTTTGTTGGATTCATAATTATTCAAGTGTAATTACACTTCTTGAATCCTCTAGTTACATTTCAAATTTTCTTCTGAACTCTAGTTTTTTGATAAGGCTTGAAGGTCCCCTGTTTATTGAAAATCCATTTTTCTCCCATGTGGTTATATTCAGTTTTGTAGATAAGTTATAGTTGATTATGAGCCTTTTCGCATTTTTATATAATTTTTCAAGATTTTTCTCTCTAATCTTAAGGGAAGGAAAGGGACCCACGTGTGCAAAAATGTTTGTGGCAGCCCTTTTTGCAGTGGCTAGAAACTGGAAGTTGAATGGATGCCCATCAATTGGAGAATGCCTAAATAAATTATGGTATATGAATGTTATGGAATATTATTGTTCTGTAAGAAATGACCAGCAGGATGATTTCAGAGAGGCCTGGAGAGACTTATATGAACTGCTGCTGAGTGAAATGAGCAGAACCAGGACATCATTATACATGGCAACAGATTTTTTTTTTCTTACACATATGATTTTTCTTTTTTTATTAAAGCTTTTTATTTGCAAAACATATGCATGGATAATTTTTCATTACTGACCCTTACAAAGCTTTCTGTTACAAATTTTTCCCTCCTCCCCCCACTCCCTTCCCTAGATGGCAGGAAGTCTAATACAGGTTAATTATGTTAAAATACTTGACAAATCGAATATGTGTATACATATTAATATAATTATCTTGCTGTACAAGAAAAATTGGATCTGTAAGAAAAAAACTGAGAAGGAAAACATAATGCAAGCAAACATCAATAGAAATCATGAAAATGCTATGTTGTGGCCCACACTTGGATCCCACAGGCCTCTCTCTTGAAGGTATATGGCCTTCTTCATCACTAAACAACTGGAACTGGTTTGAAACATCTCATTGTTGAAGAGGACCATGTTCATCAGAATTGATCATCACATAGTCTTGTTGTTGCCATGGATAATGATCTCCTGGTTCTGCTCATTTCACTTAGCATCAGTTCATGCAAGTCTCTCCAGGCCTCTCTGAAATCATCATGCTGGTTTCATATACAAAAATAATATTCCATAACATTCACATACCATAATTTATTTAGCCATTCTCCAATTGATGGGCATCCATTCAGTTTCCAGTTTCTAGCCACTACAATAAGGGCTGCCATAAACATTTTTGCACATTTGGGAACCATTGCTTCCTTTAAGATCTCTTTGGGATATAGGCCCAATAAAAACACTGCTGGGTCAAAGGGTATGCACAGTTTGATAACTTTTTGAGCATAGTTTCCAATTTCTCTCTAGAATGGTTGGATCCGTTCACTGTTGCATCAACAATGTTAACAGTGTCCCAGTTTTCCCACATCCCCTCCAACATTCATCGTTATCTTTTCCTGTCATTTTAGCCAATCTGACAAGTGTGTAGTGGTACCTCAGAGTTGTCTTAATTTGCGTTTCTCTGATCAATAGTGATTTGGAGCAACTTTTCATATGACTAGAGATGGTTTTAATTTCATCATCTGAAAATTGTTCATATCCTTTGACCACTTATCTATTGAAGACTGTCTTGAATTCTTATAAATATGAGACAATTCTCTATATATTTTAGAAATGAGGGCTTTATCAGAACCATTAAATGTAAAGATGATTTCCCAATTTGATGCTTCCCTTCTAATCTTGTCTGCATTAGTTTTGTTTGTACAAAAATTTTTTAACTTAATATAATCAAAATTATCTATCTGGTGTTCAATTAAGAGTTCTAGTTCTTCTTTGGAACACAAATTCCTTCCTTCTCCACAGATCTGAGAGGTAAACTATCCTATGTTCCTCTAATTTGCTTATAATATCACTCTTTATGTCTAAATCATGAACCCATTTAGATCTTATCTTGTTATGTGGTGTTAGGTGTGGGTCAAGCCCTTCTTCTTCCACACTAGTTTCCAATTTTCCCAGCAGTTTTTGTCAAATAGTGAGTTCCTATCCCAGAAGCTGGGGTCTTTGGGTTTATGAAACACTAGATTGCTATAGTTATTGCCTAGTTTGTCCTGTGATCCTATCCTATTCCGCTGATCAACTACTCTATTTCTTAGCCATACCAAATGGTTTTCATGAACACTGCTTTATAATACAGATTTAGAAGCAATTTTTTTTCAATTAATTCCCTTGAAATTCTTGACCTTTTGTTCTTCCAGATGAACTTTGCTACTATTTTTTCTAGATCTGTAAAATAATTTCTTGGGAGTTTGATTGGTATGGCACTAAACAAGTAAACTGGTTTGGGTAGTATTGTCATTTTTATTATATTCGCTCGGCTTACCCATGACCACTTGATATTTTTCAACTGATTAGGTCTGACTTTATTTGTGTGGAAAGTGTTTTGTAGTTTAGTTCGTGTAGTTCCTGACTTTTCCTTGGCAGATAGATACCCAAATATTTTATACTATTGACAGTTATTTTGAATGTAATTTCTTTTTTTATCTCTTGCTGCTGAACTTGGTTGGTAATATATAAAAATGCTGATGATTTATGTGGATTTATTTTGTATCCTGCATCTTTGCTAAAGTTGTGAATTGTTTCTAGTAGTTTTTTAGTTGAGTCTCTAATTTTCTCTAAGTATACCATCATGTCATCTGCAAAGAGTGATAATTTGGTTTCCTCATTACCTACTCTAATTCGTTTAATCTCTTTTTCTTCTCTTACTGCCAAAGCTAACATTTCTAATACAATATTAAGTAGTAATGGTGATAGTGGGCAGCCTTGTTTCACTCCTGATCTTATTGGGAATGGGTCTAGTTTGTCCCCATTACATATGATGCTTGCTGATGGTTTTAAGTAGATGCTACTAATCATTTTAAGGAAAAGCCCATTTATTCCTATACTCTCTAGTGTTTTTAATAGGAATAGGTGTGGATTTTGTCACATGCTTTTTCTGCATCTATTGAGATAATCATATGATTTTTGTTAGTTTGGTTATTAATATAATTGATTATGCTGATAGTTTTCCTAATATTGAACCAGTCCTGCATTCCTGGTATGAATCCTACTTAGTCATATTGTATTATCCTGGGGATGACTTTCTGTAATCTCATTGCTAATATCTTATTTAAGATTTTTGCATCAATATTCATAATGGAAATTGGTCTATAGTTTTCTTTCTCTATTTTCACCCTACCGGGTTTAGCTATCAGCACCATATCTGTATCATAAAAGGAATTTGGTAGAACACCTTCTTTCCTTATTTTTTCAAATAGTTTATATAGTATTAGAATTAATTGTTCTTTGAATGTTTGGTAGAATTCACATGTAAATCCATCTGGTCCTGGAGATTTTTTCTTAGGGAATTGATTAATAGCTTGTTCTATTTCTTTCTCTAAAATGGGGCTATTCAATTTGGAACTATGCCCAAAAAGTTATCAAACTGTTCATACCATTTGACCCAGCAGTGTTTCTACTGGGCCTATATCCCAAAGAGATTTTAAAGGAGGGAAAGGGACCCACATGTGCAAAAATGTTTGTGGCAGCCCTTTGTGTAGTGGCAAGAAACTGGAAATTGAAAGGATGCCCATCAATTGGAGAATGGCTGAATAAATTATGGTATATGAATGTTATGGAATATTATTGTTCTGTAAGAAACGACCAACAGGAGGATTTCAGAGAGGCCTGGAGAGACTTACATGAACTGATGCTGAGTGAACTCAGCAGAACCAGGAGAACATTATACACAGCAACAAGAGTATAGGATGATCAATTTTGATGGACATGGTTCTCTTCAACAATGATGTGATTCAAACCAGTTGTTCAGCGATGAAGATAGTCATATACATCCAGAGAGAGGCCTGTGGGAACTGAGTGTGAACCACAACACAGCATTTTAATGCTTTCTGTGTATATTTCCATGCATTTTGTTTTCCTTCTTAGGTTGTTTTTTCTTCTTCTTTCTAGATCTGATGTTTCTTGTGCAGTAAAATAACTGTATAGATATGTATACATGTATTGTGTTTGTCATATAATTTATCCTATTTAGCATGTGTTAGATTACCTGTCATCTAGGGGTGGGGGATGGGGGGAAGGAGGGGAAAAGCTTGGGAAAAAAAAGTTTTTGCAAAGGTCAATGTAGAAAAGTCACTCATATGTTTTGTAAATAAAAAAAGCTTTATATATAAAAAATAATAATAAATAAATAAATAAAATAAAATGGGGCTATTTCCTCTTCTGTTAACCTGGGCAATCTATATTTTTGTAGATATTCCTCCATTTTATTTAGATTATCAAATTTATTGGCATAAAGTTGAGCAAAGTAACTCCAAATTATTGCTGTAATTTCCTCTTCATTGGTGGAAAGTTCTCCCTTTTCATTTTTGAGACTAACAATTTGATTTTCCTCTTTCCTTTTTCTAATTAAATTAGCTAAAGGCTTATCTATTTTGTTGTTTTTTTTCATTAAAACCAACTCTTAGTTTTATTTATTAATTCAATAGTTTTCTTATTTTCAATTTTATTATTTTCTCCTTTTATTTTTAGAATTTCCAATTTGGTATTTAATTGAGGGTTTTAATTTGTTCTTTTTCTAGCTCTTTAAATTGTAAGTCCAATTCATTGATTTTCTCTTTATTTTATGCAAATAAGCATCTAGAGATATAACATTACCCCTTATAACCTCTTTGGCTGGTATCCCACAAATGTTTTATGTTGTCTTATTATTTTCATTCTCCTGGATAAAATTATTGTGTCTATGATTTGCTCTTTCACCCATTCATTCTTTAGGATTAGATTATTTAATTTCCAATTAACTTTTGGTTTATTTTCTCCTGTCCTTATATTGCATGTGATTTTTATTGTATCATGATCTAAAAAAGATACATTTGCAGTTACTGCCTTTCTGCATTTGATTTTGAGGTTTTTATGCCCTAACACATGGTCAATTTTTGTATAAGTTCCATGAACCGCAGAGAAAATAGTGAACTCTTTAGTGTGTCCATTCAATTTTCTCCAAAGATCTATCATACCTAAGTTTTCTAACAATTTGTTTACCTCTTTAATTTCTTTATTATTTATTTTGTGGTTTGATTTATCTGATTCAGAGAGAGCAAGATTGAGATCCCCCACTAGTATAGTTTTGCTTTCTATTTCTTCTTGTATTTCTCTTAATTTCCACTCTAGGAATTTGGATGCTATACCACTTGGTGCATATATATTTAGTATTGATATTGCTACATTATCTATGGTACTCTTTAGTAAAATATAGTTTCCTTCCTTATCTCTTTTGATTAGATCTATCTTTGCTTTTACTTGATCTGAGATCAGGATTGCTACCCCTGCTTTTTTTGTTCACCTGAAGCATAATAGATTCTACTCCAGCCCTTTACCTTCACTCTGTATGTATCTCTATGCTTTAGATGTGTTTCTTGTAAACAATAATTGGATTCTGGCTTTTAATCCAATCTGCTGTGTGCTTCCGTTTTATGGGAGAGTTCATCCCAAGCACATTCACAGTTAAAATAACGAATTTTGTATTACCTGCCATTTTATTTACCCAAAGTTATATTTTTCTCTTTCCTTTCCCCTTTCTCCCTTCCCCCCTACCCTGTATTTTGCTTTTCGTGACTACCTCCCTCAAACAGTCCTGTCCCCTTTAGAACTCCTCCCCCTTTTTTACTCCTTTCCCCTGATTCTTCTATTTTCCCTTCTATTAGTCTATTCTTTTCTTTTCCTCCTTTCCCTCCCACTTCTCTATAAGGAAGGACAAGTTTCTCTGTGAAACCAAATGTGTCTGATATTCACTCCCAGAGCCCAATCTGATGAGAATAAGATTCACACAATGCTCATCCCCCTCCCTTCTTTTCCTCAATTATATTAGGTTTTCTTTGCCTCTTCATGTTTCTCAGCAATTTTTATCAAATAGTGAGTTCTTATTACAAAAACCTGAATTGGGGGGGAGCTCATTTCTTATTTTTGTGTCCCCAATGACTGAGCCTGTTGGATTGAAGTGTTGGATTAAAATATTGTATTTATGCAGTAGAATATGATACTTGAGAACCTGGCTGCTCTTGTTTTTGTGTTTGTTATCTGCAGCATTTCACTTGGCCTTGTACATGCTAGACACTTAATGTTTGTTGAGTTGAATTGAATATAGTTCAAGAAAAAACTATGAGCCTCTATTTATAGAAATCCTAGCAAATCCAGGCCAGCCTACTGAACAAAAGGAGTCATGTTCATTGTTTCTCTTTTTATGGCCCCTATTTATTGTGCAGTCATGGAAATCAGCACAGCATTTCTTCTCTCACATTCTACAGCATCTGTTTATCTTGCTCTGGCTGTGAGTAATGATGAAAATGAAAAATCCAGGGTTTGTCCCTCCATTAAGTCACATATGCACTCAGGGACTTGCTACTAAAATGAAACATTAGTGTAAATTATTAAGGCTTCAAAACATATACAGAACCTTACAAAAAAGGTTATCAATGGCAAAATATGATGTAAAGAATGTTGAATTAAATAACATTCTCTGTATTTTTTTGGAAAAATTTGAAAACTGATCATTATTCCACTGATTATATTCTTGAACTTGCTCTTACTGTCTTTTATCTAAAATATTTCTACTTATTTCAGGACTCATAATTAAACTTACTTGTAAAGCATTCAGAAGTTCAAGAGTAACTGCTAATCACAGTAACTAAAATTTACCAACTGGAATTATTAACATTTTACTTATTATCCATTAGAAAATCTTAAAGCACCCGATTTAAGATTTTTCAAAAATGGCACATACTAAATGAAGAACATTTCACTTTTTTGGTTTGTTTTACCAGGCTGAAACTGCATTTCACACACACCCCCATCTTGCATACTTAGCATAGATTTATTTGATTACAATAATAATCTGTAAATTAATTCACAATAGCCTGAATAAGGACTTTAATGTTGTCTTTTAACTGTTATTTTCTTTTGGGAAGTTCATAGATCTGTGAATCCATGAATATGTTCATTTCTAAACTTTATATAGTTTTCGAGTAGTTCATACATGGCAATACAGAGGAGGGGAAAGGGAAATAATGATCATACAGGCTCCCCAAAATTTTGTAGGGGAACATCAGGGATCTCTGGGGGTGTAAGGGAGAGTGTCTGTAAGGAAATTCCCTTCTCTCGCCAGTGCAGATCAGCAACTATACTGCAGTTCTAGATAATTACTTGATAAACTGAGAAGTTAAATGACCTGGGTCACTTTAAGGTTCAATTCTTCCTTAGTCCAAGATGGCTTGTTTAGTACTGGAGCCATGGATGGATGTTAAAACTTGGAGCAGTGTAAAAAGTACATTTTTCAGGCTATCCAGGCCACACCAAATCCCTGCCCTGAAGGACAGAATTTAAAGGGCCATGTAATGCAGTCACTCCTTAAACGTGCCCTTTCCAGCAGGATTAACCCATGATTTTTTTCTTTACCCTTTCCCTCCCCTTTCCAATTTTATCTCTGGGAATAACGCATTGCCTAGTAGAAGGTCTCCTACAGAGAGAAGAGCAGAGGATGGGTACGACATCCTGAGACCTCTGCAGAGAGATAGGCCCACACAGTTGGGTTAGAAGGGTTGCAAGGAGTGTTCTGGTGGTTATGGGGACGCAGGAGAAGGGCGGGATTTCAGTGGTTGAGTCGAGGGGAGGAGCAGCTGAGGGTTAGTGAGCTAGCGCGGGTGGGGGACGAAGGGGGGGCGGGGACTCTATAAAAGCTCTACCACTGGGGAGGGCAGGCCTGAGCCTTTGCTCGGGCTTGAGTTTTGGCTGGAAGACGTAGCGGCCCAGCCGACGCTGCTGCGCCCCCCATTAGGGGAGAAAGAGGAACGAGAAGGGGAGAGCGAGGGCATCTTGGCATCTACTGAGCGGCATCAGCATCCACCAGGGGGAAAGCCTCTGGCGCTGCGCTGGCTTGGGCAGGGGTGTGGAGGTGAAGGCTTCCGGTGGTTGCGGCGGAAAGGACCGCAGGCGCTGGGGGGGGGGAGGGGGGGAGGGGGACGGCTATGGTTGTGGCTTTCTTACCTGGGGTGGGGGAGGAGGGGAGGAGGAGAGGGCCTGGAGAACTCTGGTGCTGGAGCGGGGGGAAGGCCTCGTGGAGAGAGCAGGTCAAGGGCAGGATTATTTAATTTATCCCCCCCCCCCTTTAATAGAAAAACGGTCTGCTAGGTGGGAATATTTGGAGGGGTGGAAGGGTGTTGGGGCGTTGCCGGCTCATCCTCCCATCCTTATACCCAAAGCTTGCAGATTCGGGGATCGAGTTGCCTACTGAGGACTGAGCTCGTCCCAGGCTGGTACTTGATTGGAGTCGGGGAGAGGCTTTTCAGGGAATGGGATGGTTAGTGAAGGAAAAATAACTCACCTTTGACATAGGTATTAACAAGGGAAAGAAGGATGGGCAGCTGATGACTGTTAACTTAAAGATGTATCTGTAAGTGTTAGCCTGTGAAAGTTAGTGAGTTTATTAAAAAGGAAACCGTATCCAGTAGCGCTCCGGAGGTCTGCCTAGTTCCGAGGCTGCCTGCCTAGCATCCCCAGGACTAGCTGCATTCCTGCAAAGGTGCTGCTGCTTCCGTTAATTACGGGGAAATTGAGCTGAAGATGCGAACTGGTAGTCCTGGCTTGGTCCTATTAATTTTTAAACTTAGATCCTAACTTCTTGGAAGTTGCATGAGGAGAATTAAAATGGGTTGACCCTAAGAGACCCTAAGTCTCTGATATGGTTGAGTTCTGCATATCTTGACATGTGAGATGTTTGTCTATGAAAAATATCTCGAATTTGACCATCTCAATGGGCTGTATTTGCAGTTCTGCCTCCCTGACTAAAGGGAAAAGCTCAATTTTCTGAAATAATCGCTAGTGTGGATATTTGTCCTTTTTACATGAATAATCGCTAGTGTTAAACCAGTGCTTGTCACCAAATGGTAAAGAGTGGTGGGAGGAGACTCATCAGTGGGCAAGTCACTGAATTTGAACTTGGGGAGAAGGGACATAGGCAATAATAGAGAATTTTGAGAGGGTGGAACTAGATATTTGTTCTGTGGTATGAGTTTTTTTTTCTTTTTAAATTCTAATTTGTGCTCACCTTTTGTCTGTTTATGCTAATGCTTATCTCTCTTCCCTCACTCCCTTATTTTAGCTACATCTGTTTCAATGGTGCTGCTTTCTTCGTTCTCTTTATGTAGCCACTTACCTTCAGGCCATTCAGAGGAGAGCAAAGTGGGGAATATGAAATCAGCCAAGCAGCAAGTGAATCACAGCCAATGTGGGGAGAGCCAGGCTCCCCTAAGTCCCCTGCGGTCTGCTCTGAATTCAGTGGTAACTTCTTCCCAGGCCTATGAGACTTACATTGATAATGGACTCATATGTCTCAAACACAAGATTAGAAATATTGAAAAAAAGAAGGTAACTTTTTCCAGTTTGTTAGGTGGGATGTTTCACAACAAAAAAAAAATTAAAAAAAAATTTTTTTAACTTGGGGATCTTCCCTTCTAAGAATAGACTCAAGCCCTATTATGCATGCAAAACAAAGTTGAGATTTATTTGTTACCAGTTTAGCTAAAAGGTTTATGCTTTATGCTATTAATTACTTTGCATGCTGTTGTCTAAATGCTTAGATATAAGAACATTCATCTTTTTTATTTTTTAATGAGAAAGGGCATTGCTTAGAGAGTACTAATGACTTGAAAACCCCGTCCATCCCTTGTTTGCTTGTGTTCTTTCTGCAGTAGTTATTGCAGTATAGCTGCAGCAGTGATGGGAAGAATGATACTCTGGAACATTGTTCTAGCAGTACTAGTCCGTAGCTCAGATATGACACAGATAGTGAATCTTTTTTAGAGATGCTTATCAAAAGTGAAAAAATGAATAAGGGCCTGGTAACTGCAAAGGCTAACATAAAAATTCCAAATTCATGCTATAAACAGTTTCTTTGAATCATAGGACTACTATTCAAGTATTATTTCATATATTAAATTTTATTTAATACAATTTTATTTATTAAAATAATTGATAAATTAATAATTTTAGAATACCCTTTTTGTATTCTAAATGAGGATGGATTTTATGGTCCTGACTTTCAAATATTGAAATATAAAGGTGAAATCAAATCCTACTGAAAATTTTAGGAGTTGTTTTTTGGGAGAAGTATGTATTTATATGTGTATGTGTTTGTGTTATTTGAATGGTACTTCTGTTGTTGGGTTACTGTGAAGCTAGTTTCTGTGGTCATAGGTTTTAGTACTTAGAAAGGTCAATTACTTGTAGCTTTCTTGTTGCTACAGACTGGACCTAATCTGACTAGTAGTCTTTATGGAGTATGAATGTGAATGGGTCCGCACAATTTTATCAGTTTTACTGACAAAGTTTAGGTCATAATGGTGACAGGTGAGTAGTATGGTTTATGCAAATAATGGACAATGTCTGCAGTGTTTTGGAAATTTAGGAGTCAAGACCTTTGATCATATACTACATAATTTCAACTGTATTTTACTAGATTTGTGTTTAATACCACGTTATAGGAACATAGTGAGTATGAGGTTATCATTGAATGAATACAGTAACACTAAAGATTTATCATTTCTCATAGGTTCAGTCTGAGTGCTGTTTTCATGTGTTGCTTTTCTTAAATTCAGCATCAAAATAAATTTTACTCTTGGACTTGGCATGTTAGAAAAAGATACAATTGAAGCAAACAACACAACTCAATAAAGAATTGAGCTAATATAAGTTAATTGAACTAATACAAGGACTGGATACTCTCCATGTTGAACAGTGGGCTTTTCCAAATCTTGCTTCTAAGTATCTGACTATAAATTACTCTCAAAAAAATTTTTCACCTTTGAGGTTTTATGTAGTGTGTGTGTATGTCTACATATATATGTATACATATGACAAAAGTCTCCTCATTTCCCATATTTGTCTGAAACACTTTTCTTATTGTCATCCATTTCTTTTTTTCTTCCTTTTGAGCATGAAGTGAACTTCCTTGCCAAGGTTAATCCCTATATCTGTATTCTTGACATCCTTTTTTCTTTATAACCTTGGCCCATCAATCTCCATTTTATTTTTTTCTTTTAAAGATTTTTATTTTCAAAAAAAAATTATTTTCAAAACATATGCATAGTTTTCAACTTTGTGTCCCAAATTTTTTTCTCCCTCCCTTCCTTCTACTCCCTCCCTTAGACAGCAAGTAATCCAATATAAATCATTCATTTTCTCTAATGGTTGTTCAATCTCTCCATTTTCTTCTGTCCACAAACGTGCTCAGACCTGCCCAGTATCCCTCCCCTGCTATTCTTTTGCCCTTCAATATCACAAAAGATAACTGGAAAAGTCAGTTTTCCCTTTCACCAAAAAATAAAAAAAAAAATTAAAAAAAAACTTCTAGGAAAAATAGGTTATACTTATTTCATTCTCTTTAATCCCTTTTCAATTTTGCACATCCCTGTCATTTTACTGAAACTATTCTCTTTAAGGTTAGTGCACTGTGACATTCTTGCCTTACCTTTCTTCATCCTCTTTGACATCAAGTGGTGTGGATACCCCTTCTTTCTTAACCATTTCTTCTGTGCTGGTTCCATTTCCTTTTCTGCCTCTTATATGGGCATCCCCCACACTTTTGCTGTAGGACCTTTTTTCTGGCTTGTTATTCCTTACTGTAGCTTCAGTTACCATCTCTAGATTCTTAAATGCCCAAATTTTTATCTCCAGCTATGATTTCTCTCCAAGGTTGTAGTTTCATATTTCTAAAAATCTGCTGGATTTCTGTATCTGGATGTCCTACTGATATTGCAAATTCAGTATTTCCAAAAATGAACTTATTTCTGCTCTTATGCCAATTTCTGTTTCTGATGGAAGCAGCCATTTTTCCAATCCCCTCAAAACCAGATATCTTTGACTCCTCTTTCTGTGTTACCTCTCTCATTCAGTCATTTGCTAGGTCTTGCTGATTTGATTCTGCCTCCCAAAATTTAGCATCTATTTCCATTTTTCCAGTGATCCTATTTCAGGACCTCACCACTTTTTGCTTGAACTATTTAATAGTCTCTTAACTAGTCTTTCTTCATCCAGTTGCTTTTCCTCCCTAATTCAGCCTTCAATTAGCTGCCAAAGTAATCTTACTAATGCAGTGTTTTGATCACATCACTCCCTCTAATTAAAAAATAAATAAAACGTTAGTGATTTCCCATTACCTTACAAATATAGAATAAGCTCCCTGTGTTGCTTAAAGCGCTTTGGCATTCCAGTAATTTTGCCTTGCAGTGAGAGGACATAATAGATTGACCACTGTATTCAGGATCAAGAAGTATCAAATTTGAATTCTGCCCCAGATGCTTAATCAGCTGTCTGACCCTGGACAAGTCAGTTAATTTTTCTTGAAATAATTCCACCTACCTATGAGGGTTAATGTGGGAACCAAATTAGATCACATATGTAAAGCCCTTTGCAAGCCTTAAAACATAATTAGCTATTATTTGGTTCAAGCCAAACTGACTGTTCCTCTGCTCTGTTCTGGATAACCTCTTTCTGTTGTTCTCTGTGCTTGGCATGAATTCTAACTCTCCTCTTCTTTGCCTCCTTTTCTCTCAACCCAAACTTTGAACCTTTTTTATGTATTTTTTTTTCTGTCAAATGCCCACTTAGGTGCTCTCCTATGAAACTTTCCCTGATAATATTTCTCTGCTGACTCTTTACCTAATTGAAAATGATCTCCATTTTCTGATTGCTCATATGCTCATAGCTTGGACCTCTTTTTACTTCAGCTTTATATTGTTGGTCAGAATATACATTATATTTCCTGTTCCTTGTCTTTGTCTCTAGCTCTAATACCTAAAGCCTCTGTAATCAATTTTTTCAGCTTATATTTACTTTTTTCCCTTTCAAAAATCTTATTTTAGTAATATAGTCCTAAATGTGTGCCAATCATAGAAATAGCTTATACCATTAAATCATAAAGTCTTTAAGAGTAAATGTTCTATAAGGTTTGGCAGGGAGTATTGAAAGCTATCTTTGCATGTATTTTGAAAATAAAAAGCTATTAAATTTTTTTTAAGAAAAGATGTTTTTTAATTTTGTAATAGGTATTTAATTTACCCAATTTGATTAAATAATTGTGTGTTTTCTTCTCTCCTTTCCCACTTCTTGTTGTAATTATAAAGGCTTTGAAATATTAGTATTTAAAATAGTAGCACTAAGTTGTTGGTTTTTTAAAATAAATTCTTCAACTAGCAAATTTCTTAGTTTGCTTACCTTAATCAAATGCTAATCTTATAGATAAGCAATTTAATTTAAACTTGAATTTTTATGGGGAATTTTCAGGAATATTTCCATGGTTAGATGTATCTAGTTGATATTCAACTCTATATAAACAACTAAAATCTTTTCCTCCTAAGATCATTTCTGTTATCTTGAACTGCCTTCCAGACATAGCTGAGTGCTCTGTCAGGTCATCAAAGGCAACATACCTCAAAACTGTTCCTGGCTCTGACCACCACTCAATCTTAATCATCTTTGATTTTTTCCCTCTCCTCTATTGCCCATATTTATTTCCTTTCCAAGTCCCTTCAATTCTGCCTTCATAATATTTCTTACCTTTATCCCTTCCTTTCTGCTTCCATTTCAACTGCTTTTGTTTAGATCCTTATTCCCTCTTGCTCAGGCTATTGTGATAATCTATTAATAAGTCTTCTCTTATTCCCTTCTACAGTTCATCTAAGCAACTGCCAAAATGCTCCTAATGCCAGCTTGAGTCAAGTCACTTCCATGCCAAAAACCTTCCTGGGATCCTTGTTGCTTCCAGATAAGATATGAATTTTTCATCCTGTCATTTAAGACCAGCCATAATCTGACTCCAGCATTTCTTCCCAGCCTTATTTCACATTATTCCCTTCAATTTTTCTGTGTTTTAACAAACTGGAATACTAGCCACTCAACCAGCCTCATTCTGCTGTTCATTTACACAGGCAATAAACTATTTCCATTTTTCTCCCTTCTTCCCCTTCCACTAGCTAAACCCAAACCTACTATATACTACGGTTTATATTTGTTTGTTAATCTTTCCTTTAAGGAATGTATTGAGTATTATCGCTTTTATGATGCCTTTCTTGATTTCCGATTCTTTTCCTTACAGCTGAAAATATTGCCTCCCTCAAATTTTAGAACACTTTTTCTCAATCTTTCTTCCACACCTATTGCATTTTTACCTTATACCCTAGCTATCTTATCTCCTGGCACTCATTTAGTTAGATGTTTGAGCACAAGATTATGGTCTTTCATTTGTTTTCCCAAACATTTATCAAAATGTCTTGTACATAGTAGTCAGGTCAACTTTATTTAGAAAAATCTTCAGACTCTACTTTTTGTCAAACTAAGTTTTTCTATTTGTAGCTCAAATTAGAAGATTATAAGGATCGCTTGAAAAATGGAGAGCCACTCAATTCAGATCAGTTGGTAAGTAAATAGTCATCTTTGGGAACTTGCCTCTTTAATTTTTAAGGGGGAAAAGCCTTCTGGATTTGATAGGGCTCAAGATTTTGTAGAAAGGAGAAGAGAAATGAAGATACACTGAGTAGAGTAAAGGCTTCATTGAATCATCCTGTCTCTGAGATTTCTTGAGTATACTTGCTATTAGTTCCTGTCAGTAACATACAGTCTGTTTGGGGGTGCTGAATATGAGAGGTAAGTGCTTCAAGGTAATTCTTTTTCTTCCTCTCCTTTTAGTTTTAGAGAATAGTCAACTTTCCCCTGCATGTTCTTAATGTGTTGAATGGATTTTGACTTTTAATTTGAACCTCTACCACCAGTATCAGTTGAAATGAAGTTCTTTTCTTCAACTCTTATCAAAAAGGTAGGATCATGAGGAAACAAATTGAGCAAGCCCCAGAGAGGATTTCTTGGCAGTTTTTGCTGAATCATTTTTTCTTTTCTCGACATCATTACCAGAGCAAGTAAGGGCAGAACGATGACTTAGCTCAAATGACTTTAGTTGCCTTTGTACTGTTCTTATAGTATTAGTACCTAATGACATTCTTTTATGCATGTTCTGCCATAGGAGGAATTTTAGAATATGTATAATGTTAATGTACTTATCATTTAACTTTGTCTTGATAAATTCACAAAGGTGCCTTAGGTAAAGATAAGGCATTGCTTTCTTTATTAGGTCACTGGCATACCTAAGTAGGTTTTTATTTGCCCTTCTTTCTGCCAAAGTAATTTCTGCTTTTTTGTTTAAACTCTAGGTTCTTTCCACTCCTATTTACATTTTGAATTTACACTCTAGGTTTTACTGCTAGTGAAATGCCCAGGTGAGAAAAAATACACAGTGTCCATTTCACTAGAAAACACTCATTATTAAAAAATTTTTCTTTTATAGATAAGAATATTTTCCTTTATATTGCCTCTCTATAATTAGAACTTCTGTAGAATTAGAATTAAAAAGTCAACTCTTGGCTGTGCTTTTTCTTTTCTTTTTTTTTTCTGGACCTTAGTTTTTCTAACTGAAGAATTAGTGAGTTGGATCAACTTTAAAGCTTTTTAAACTCTAATCCTTTTGTCTCTAAAGGTGAGCAAACCCAGGTTCTAGATAACTCAAGGATCTATAGAGTTCTCAGTTGTAGGCCATCTAGTTTGTATGCCCTAAAATTTTAAATTTGGACCAAGTGGCCCCTGTGTTTTGTGAACTATATTCCTTGGGGGGAAAAAAAGGTTGATCATAATAGCTAATTTTTAATAATACCTACTATGTGTCAGGCACTGTGCTCAGTATTTTCCAATGTTTCATATTAACTTGTTGGCTTTAACTTAATATGAATTCATTGTATTTAAAAATTTTTTCATTTTAGTTTTCTCCAGTTATGTGTAAAAGATTTTTTTTGTTATCCATGTAACTATATATATATAAAGAAAGTAACTAAATTTTTACATATTTCCATATGAATCATGTTGGGAGAAAAAAATCAGAACAAAAGGGAAAAACCATGAGGAAAAAAAAGTGAACATAGCCTATGTTGATTTATATTCATACTCCATAGTTCTCTCTCTGGATGCAGATTGCATTATCCATTCAAAGTTGGTGTGTTCCTTGGCTTACTGAACTGCTGAGAAGAATCAAGTGTATCATAGTTCATCAGTGCACAAACCTGATGTTGTTGTGTACAATGTTTTCCTTGTTCTGCTTATTTTGCTTGGCATATATTCATGTGAATCTTTCCAGGCTTTTCTAAAATCAGCCTGTTCATCATTTTTTGTAGAACAATAATATTACATTATATTCATATTCAATACCACAACATATTCAGTCATTCCCCAATTGATGGGCATCTACTCAATTTCCAATTCTTTGTCACCACAAAAAGGTCTTCTACAAACATTTTTGCACATATGGGTCCTTTTCCCTCTTTTATGATTTCTTTGGGATGCAGATTACTAATGGCACTGTTGGGTCAAAGGGTTTAATAGTTTAATAGCCCTTTGGGCATAGTTACAAATTGCTCTTCAGAATGGTTGGATCATTTCACAACTCCATCAACAATGTATCAGTGTCCCAGTTTTGCCACATTCCCTCCAACATTTATCATTATCTTTTCCTGTCATCTTAGTCAATCTTCGAGGTGTGTAGTGGTACCTCAGAGTTGTCCTAATTTGCATTTCTCTAATCTGTAGTAATTTAGAGCATTTTTCATATGATTAGAAATGGTTTTAATTTCTTCATCTGAAAATTGTTCATAACCTTCTGACCATTTATCATTTGGAGAATGGCTTGTATTCTTGTAAATTTGAATCAATTATCACATATTTTTAAATACAGACACTCAGATCTTATTGAATTGAATATTTATGCTAATGTAACTAGTAAACATCACTGAAGTATCTTGTTCTTGGTCATTTTCTTTCCTCTGCAGAAATACTTTGAATAATTTAAAATCTTTAAAGGAGCTACTATGATCATGTACCCTATAGAAACAACATTAAATTCAGTCAAAAAACTTGCATTTTTTCTAGTGTTGACATTTGTAACATTAAGCTGTGGACCTTGGAGAAATTATTTAACATCCAAATCTGCCCCAAGTTCTGCTATACTAACGGGGGTTATTTGTTGAGGGAAAGATGTTTTATGATTTAACAGAATTAAAGATCTCTTAAAATGAACATAATGGCTAAATTAGATCTCACTTGCATTTTGAATAATCTATCTAAGGAATATAAATAGCCTATCACTTCAGACTCCTTCTATCCTAGATTATTTCAACAACCTCGTGATGGATCTCCCTGCTTCAAGTTTCTCCCTACTCTGTTCTATCCTGCACACTCTTGCCAAATAATTTTCCTAAAGCGCATGACTCTTCCATTCAACTAATCATCATGACTTCCTGTTGCTTCTTAAGATCAAATATCAAATTCTGTTTAGCTTTTAAAAATCTATTGCCAACTTATTATTTCATTCCCCTACTCTTTGATTTTTGCCAAATTGACCTCTTTGTGCTTCATACAGGATGCCAGTTCCTTTCTCTTTGCCTTTTCACTAGTCATACCCTATGAATGGAATGTTATTTCCTCTTCATTTCTGCCTCTTGCTTTTAAGATGCAGCTCAAGCCCCGTCTTGTGCATGAAATATAACTAGCTTATTCGGATTCCCTTCCCCCTTCAGCTACTAGTGTCCTCTTTACCTGCCTTTAAAAATTTTTTTTGCAGTATGGAATTTTGTTTATAAAATGGCTGGAATGTTGAATATTTATTGTTCTGGTTCAGATCTAGATTATTAGGAAGAGAAAATTCTGTGTTTTAAGTATTAGGTGTTAGAACAGTAGACAAATGGCTCCTTATGAACTTTTTTTTTTAAAGAAATGCTACTGTATTTTGGAGTGATACAGCTGTTGAAATAATGTGCCACAATTTTTAAAATGTACACATGGAAGAGAGTATGTTATGAGCCAATTTGATCTCATGCTTAGTAGGAGTGTCAAAAACTCAAATTTTGAGGTATTAACCCATGTAGAATAATAATGAATGATTACCTCTTTGAATTTTGAATTGCTGCCCTTTGTTATAAGAGAACACACACACACACACTTTTTTCCCTCTTTCCCTTCTCTATTTGTAGAGCACTCTTACCTTAACATAGATTCATGCATATTAAGTGTTTGCTTTTAAATTGTTTTACAGGAAGCAGTAGAAAAGTATGCAGAAGTATTACATAACTTGGAATTTGCCAAGGAGCTTCAAAAAACTTTTTCTGGACTCAGCCAAGATGTAAGTAGTTTCAGGAAAAGCAACATAATTTGATTAGGATGACTGAAGATTAGTAGTGTATGCAATATTCCATAGCCTTTAATCCTCACCTCTACAAAGATGGTGTATTTTCTGAACTCTTCTCTGAGGAAAAGCCTGGTGTAATTGAATAGTGTTGGGTTTAATTCTTGTTTTTCTATTTTTTATTGTCATAGTAATTGCATATATTTTTCTGGATCTTTTTACTTTACTCAGCCTCATTTCATATAAATCTTCTCTAAATTCTTCATATTCATCTTTTATGAAATCATCTTCTATTATCTCCAACGATTGCAGCCATGATTTGTGAGATATTCTTCAGTTAGTGGGTATCTATTTAGTTTTCAGTTCTTACAGTAAATTTTTAATTTGTTTCTTGTTAAAGTTTTGTTTTTGTTTTGGGTAATGATGGATGGTATAGCTTTACAATAATTTTCACTTGTTATATATTTTTCTACTATCAGTATCTTTGGAGATTATTTCAATTAGGCATATTTCATATACTTTTTAAAAATTAGCTGTATATTAATACCTTTTTAATTTTGTTGGAGACATTTTTCTTAAACTTTGTATCTATACACATTTGGTTATGTACAAACTAGAGATTGTCATGCTTGTGTTTCTTCTGCAAGATATTTTGAGTTTTAGACCCTTAACAATATCACTAGTTTCATTGTCAGATTCTTCTTAACATTTTTCAATTTGTTTCTTTAAACTTTCTGTTTTTTGTTTTTGTTTTTGTTTTTTTTTTTTTTTTTCTTTTTCCTATTCTTCCCTATAATGGTATTTGGCCTGATTATTGTAAATGAAGTATATATTGAATGTCCTGGTGAATAGAAAGTTGGCCTCAAAGTCAGATCAGAGAAATGCAAATTAAGACAACTCTCAGATTGACTAAGATAACAGGAAAAGATAATGATAAATGTTGGAGGAAATGTGAGAAAACTGGAACATTTAATACATTGTTGGTGGAGTTGTGAACTGATCCAAATCATTCTGAGAGCAATATGGAACTATTCCCAAAGGGCTGTCAAACTGCACATACCCTTAGATCCAGCAGTGTTTCTACTGGGCCTGTATCCCAAAGAGATAATAAAAAAGAAAAAAGAACCTATCCATGCAAAAATGTTTGTGGCAGCCCTTTTTGTAGTGGCAAGGAACTGGGAACTGAGTGGATGCTTATCAGTTGAGGAATGTTTTTTCTCCCTCTCTTCCCTCTTCCCCCTCCCAGCACCAGCAAGCAATCCAATATAGATTAAACATGTACAATTCTTCTGATGTCCTTTTTGACTCTAAATCTTACATGCTTAGTTTTCTGTATCTGAAATTCCTAGTGGGAAGTAGACATGGCAGATTATTATTTTTTCTTTTTTTTTCTCTTTATTAAAGCTTTTTATTTGCAAAACATATGTGTGGGTAATTCTTCAACATTGACCCTTATAAAGCTTTCTGTTACAAATTTTTCCCCCTTACTCCCCACCCCTCCCTTAGATGGCAGGAAATCCATTACATGTTAACTATGTTAAAATACTTGACAATTCGAATATACGTATGCATATTTCCACACTTATCTTGTTGTGCGAGAAAAATCGTATCTACAAGAAAAAAAAATCAGAGAAAGGAAACATGGCAGATTATTTTAATAAAAATTTGTTTTTAATAGCTCCTGAAAGCCCAGAAGAAAGCTCAGAGAAGAGAGCAGATGATAAAACTTGAGGCTGAGAAAAAGAAGCTCCGGACAATATTTCAAGTTCAGTATGTCTTACAGAACTTCACACAAGAACATGTGCTAGAGGACTTCAAAGGTGGCTTGAATGGTGCAATGTATTTGCCTTCAAGAGAACTAGACTACCTCATTAAGTTTTCAAAACTCACATGCCCTGAGAGAAATGAGAGTCTGAGGTACAATATTGAAAAGGTTCTTCTGACACACATTTCATTTTAATTTGTTTAATTTGTTGATATTTGGGAATTAATTAGTAACAACTTTGAAGAATAGCAGATCTTATAATTAAGAGCCATAGTATTTGGAAGAGGTAAATCTGGATTGAGAACTGGTTCTTTCCTCACTATTTATATATTCTAGTATTGTAGCACTGACTCTTTAAAACATTGTCCAAGGATCTAATATTAATGTGAGTCTTGATGTAAGTCTAACCTTAATGTGAGACTGCCATATTTGGGGGCATTATAAAAACTTTTTGTTAAGGTAAAAACATGGTCTTATTACTCAAGAGTTTTTGTGTCCTTATTTCTCAGCTCTTGAATAAAGAGTAAGCAAAATTGAGCTTGTTCCAATATAATTGGACTGGGGCAGCTAGATGGCATAGTGAATAGAGGACCTGAGTTCAAATCTGGTCTCTGACACTTACCATTCCCTACCTGTGTGACCTTGGGCAAGTCACTTAACCTCAATTGCCTCAGCAATATATATAAATATAAAAAATTGGTATTCGGGCGTCATCCCATAAGTAAAAATTGAATAAGTTTATCCAGTAGCAAAGCACAAAAAATTATATTTCTATAAAGTAGATAAAGAGTTTTTTTTAAAGAAACTTTGGTAATATTTTTGTTTCATTCTGTTAAAGTATGTTTAAAATTTCATTGTATTGGACCTGATTTCTAAGAAATCCAAATTTCTTTATGAAAGCTATAAATTTCTTTTTTTCCCCTAATAAATTTATTTATTTTGAATACACATTGCTTTTTGAATCATGTTGGGAGAGAAAAATTAGAGTGAAGGGAAAAAACCATGAGAAAGATAAAGAAAACAGATAAAAGAAGTGAACATAGCATACATTCAATTTCCTTAGTTCTTTTTCTGGATTAGATGGCATTTTCTGTCCAAAGTCTGTCGGGTTTGCTTTGTATTACTGAACCACTGAGAACAAATTTCAGTTAATTCTTAGCTGCTTGTAGTTAGACACACTGGTCTTCATGCCATCACCAATATATGTTTATTCACTTTTATTCCTACTAAGTATGAGTTCAGGCAAGGTATAAATGTATATTACTTTAAGCTAAACAAAGCTTTTTGGTCTGCCTAAATATCAGTTCTTATATAATCCATGATGGAATTCATATAATTCCTCTTACTTGAAATCAGTAGTCATGAGTTGACTATACTAAATCAGTAAATTGTCATTTTAAGCTTGTCTGTTCCCTAATAGTTCCTTTTGGTAAGTATATGTAATGAATGTTGGCAATTAAAAGTCCCTAGCCTAAAGAGTGGTGCTGCTGCTGCTGCTGCTTCTTTATTTTTAAGTTGGGTTGTTTCAGAGATTGACTTTAATTAGGAATCTAAGTGGCTAATCTGTTTTAGCAGTTCAAGTTTAATTTTCCCTTTCAGTTAGAAACAAAATGACCTTGACTATATAGGAACAGGAATTCATGTTAATGCCACAACATACTTCTAACATTGCTTTATTTTTGCTGCTTTTTATTGTCAGTGTTGAAGACCAGATGGAACAGTCATCACTCTACTTCTGGGACCTCTTAGAAGGTAGTGAGAAAGCAGTGGTAGGAACAACATGTGAGTCTTTTGTACTTAATGGATAGATATAGACTTTATCCTGTATAGTTTAGTATTGAGCTTAAATGTTAAAAAAAAAAAAAAAAAGGAGAGAAGGATATGAAATGTGGACCACAACATAATATTTTCATGCTCTTTATTGATGTTTGTTTGCATTATGTTTCCTTTCTCAGATTTTTTTCTTGTAGACACGATTTTTCTTGCACAGCAAGATAAGTGTGGAAATAGACATACATATATTCGATTTGTCAAGTATTTTAACATAATTAACATGTAGTAGACTTCCTGCCATCTAGGGGAGGGGTGGGGACAGGGGGGGGGGAAATTTGTAACAGAAAGCTTTGTAAGGATCATTGTTGAAGAATTACCCATACATATGTTTTGCAATTAAAAAGCTTTAATTAAAAAAAAAAGAAAGAAAAAAATGTGGGGAGGATCAGAGCTCCCATCACAGCACAGTGTATGCCTTGTCTAGTACGAAAATACTTGTAATTTTATAAAGGTTTGAAATCATAAACCAGTATAATCTGGAAAATTTTCTAGTCTAGTTGCAGTTCTGCGACTTTAGGTTTAACTTGTGCATTTCAGTTTACTGTCCTGTGAACTGGGGATGTTTACCCTAATGAGTTAAAGTGTTTTGAAAATAAAAGCACCATGCCAGTGTCTTATCTTAAAAGCTATACACATGAGGTGGCATATTTTATATTTTGACCAAAAATGACTGATGGAAGAAAAATCCTTTGATATCCTAAAAATGTTTTTGCTTCACAAACCAAATAGCTGTTCTGTGCCTCGGTACTAGTGATGGAGGTGGATATCTTTTTTCATTATATATCCTTCAGAATTGTTTTCACAATTGATCGTTGTATAATATTGCTGTTACTATGGACAGTATCCTGGTTCTTCTTATTTTGTATCAGTTCATCAATCTTTCCAGGTTTTTCTGAAGCCTTCCTGCTCGTCATTTCTTATAACACAATAGTATTTCATCACAATCGTGCGCGCGCACACACACACACACACACACCCCATTCTTCAATTGATGGGCATCTCATCAATTTCCAATTCTTTGCCACCACAAAAAGAACTGCTATAACTGTTTTTGTATATGTCCTTTTCCTTTTGTCTATGATCTCTGAGATATAGACATAGAAGTATTGCTAGGTTGAATGGTATGCATAAGTTTATAGCTTTTTAGGAATAGTTCCAAATTGTTGATAGAATTGTGAACTGATTCTGGATAACAATGTATTAGTGTCCAAGTTTGTTCACATCTTCTCCAACATTTGTTGTTTCCTTTTTTTTTTTTTTTTTTGGCTATATTAGTTGGTCTAATAGGTATGTGATGGTACCTCAGAGTTGTTTTAATTTTCATTTTTCTAATTTTTCATATAACTAAATCTGTATAACTAATTTGTTTTTTAAATAATAATAACATTATTTTAAAAAATACATATAAAGATAGTTTTCAGCATTTACCCTTGCAAAACCTTGTTCTAAATTTTTCTCTCCTTTCCCCCCCAATAGCAAGTAATCAAATGTATGCTAAATATGTGCAATATATGACTAATTTTTTTTTTTTTTTTTTTTTGCTTTTTTGCTGAGGCAATTGGGGTTAAATGATTTGCCCAGGGTTACACAGCTAGGGAATGTTAAGTGTCTGAGATCACATTTGAACTCAGGTCCTCCTGACTTCAGGGCTGGTGCTCTATGCACTGCGCCACCTAGCTGCCCCATGCCCCAGCAAGCATTCTTTTGATAACATATCAATAGGCTACTATGTGTAATTCTTTTAAGCATATTTTCATATTTGTCATATTGTGCAAGAAAAATCAAACAAAAAGGGGGTAGAAAATCACAAAAAACCACACAAATTTAAAAAAAAGTGAAAATACTATTCTTTGGATGATTATTGCTTTGTAATATAGTTTAAGAGCTTGTGCTGCTAAGCCCCCTTCACTTTTTTTGAAAAATTGATTCCCGTGGCATTCTTGGCTTTTTGTTTTACCAGATGGATTTTGTTATTGTTTTCTCATATAAAATAATTTTTCATAATTTCATTAGTATAGCATTAAATAAGTAAATTAATATAGGTAGAATTATCATTTTTATCATATTGGCTCTGCCTATTATGAGCAATCAATATTTCTCCAGTTGTTTAGGTCTGACTTTATTTGTGTAAAAAATGTTTTGTAATTATGTTTATATAGTTTCTGAGTTTATCTTAGATACTTAGTTACAGTATCTCTTTAAGGGTGATAGAAACAACTGTGATATGTGATTAGAACACTGGAATCGGATTCAGTAAAGTCATAGGTTCAGATCCTACGTTGGGACACATTAATTTTGTGACGATAAATCATTTAGCTTTTTTTTCTTTTTTGCCTCAGGTGACTCCTTAGGACTTGATAATTTTAGAATTATAGTTTCATATGCAGACAGCGTCTTTTGCATATTGAGAAAGGACTTCTAGAAGGGGTCAGGAGAAGTAGTTAGGAAATCTAACAAAATGAGGTATTGCTTCTTAGCTATAAATCACTATTTTAAAATGCATTTTGTTTATTTAAAAGATAGTCTTTCTCAGGTAGCAAAGTTCGATTTAGCTGTACTTCAGTTTTTTGGTCCTTAAGTAACATAATAGGATGTTGCTTGATTTTGTTATCAGTCAACAGTATTAAATGTTTACTGTGTGTAAGGCACTGGGCTAAATATTAGGAATACAAAGAAAGGGGGGGAAAAGCTCACCAAAAAATACTACTTGCCCTGAAGGATCTTACACTCTAATGGAGAGGAAAATATGCAGATGCATGAATGAAGATATATACAGAATAAATTCTAGATAATCTCAGAGGAAGGGTAGAAGCATTAAGTGGAATTAAGGAAGGCTTCTTGTAGTAGATGTGGTTTTAGCTGGGCCTTGAAGGAAGCCAAAAGGTAGAGTTGAGGAAGAAGATAACTGTAGGTTTAGTGTACAGCAGTGAAATACACAGATTCAGGTGATGACTCAAGTGTTCCGAGTGAGGAACAGCAAGGAAGCTAGTGTCACTAAATTACACTTTTATGAATGAAAAAGTATGGAAAAACCACTGTGGTGAGTGGGATTATGAATTGTTTGG
This sequence comes from Myrmecobius fasciatus, assembly GCA_023553655.1. Classification (NCBI taxonomy): domain Eukaryota; kingdom Metazoa; phylum Chordata; class Mammalia; order Dasyuromorphia; family Myrmecobiidae; genus Myrmecobius; species Myrmecobius fasciatus. The sequence continues at coordinate 37,319 of JAJPUD010012093.1, forward strand.
GAAGGCATGAAAGGATTGCCTTGCATAGTGAGGGCTCAGTTGAATTTATGCATCATATATTTGTAATGGAACAAGTATGTTTTTAGAATTTTTCTCTAGCTTTGTTGAGTAGCATGTGAATAGGAGTGAAGGCAACAGATTACATGACATTAGACTTAGTTCAGGGCCCTGCCTTCTTCCAGAATTTTTTTCTCCTAAATTTTCCTAGAAAACTAGATCTACTACACATTGCCACTATTGGTACATCTGGCATTTGATCTCACTATTCAATTGAAAATGCTTTCTTTCGGGAAGCTAGGTGGCATAGTGGATAGAGCACCAGCCCTGAAGTCAGGAGGACCTGAGTTCAAATTTAATCTCAGACACTTAACATTCCCTAGCTTGTGTGACCCTGGGCAAGTCACTTGACTCCAAGTGCCTCAGCAAAAAAAAAAAAAAAGCTTTCTTTCTTCAGAATTACCAATGTTGTTTTAATTGCCATCTTTACTACCATTTTCTGAATCCTTGTGCTTTGATGTCTTTTTAGCATTCATCATTGACCACTCTATTATCTCTTCATTCTCCTACCTTAGTCTCTTTTACCAAATCATCATTTTATCATGCCTACAAACAACATTCTCCCTTTTGTCTGTGTTGGATCCTTTTCATTTTTTCCCTATATACTGTTTCACTTAGTGACTTCCTTTTTTCTCATGGGTTCATTTTTTGTGAATAAATGACTCCCACATCTACATATCTATTCCTGATCTCTCACTTGATCTTCAATCCACCATTGTCAATTAGCTATTGGGTGTTTCCACCTAGGATCTTGTAGTTATTTCAAACTCAAGTTAAGAAGCTGCTAGAATTAATGGAAAACTTCCTTTCCAACTTACAAGGTCATCCTCATTCTTCCTTATCCAGTCATTTGCTAAAACTTGTCATTTTTTGGTCTCCAGCATCTTCCTCCACTCACTTGGCTACCACTGTAATTTGGATGCTATTTATCATTTTACTAGATTACTGCAGTAGCTTTCTAATTGGTTCCTCTTCTTCAGATTTTTTCCTACTCCATTCCAATCTTTTACTAGCTACTATGATCTTCTGTATGAGGACTTTCTGGGTTTTCGATTTCCCTCCCCTGTTAGTTTACCCTGTATGTGAAAGCATATACATGGGCATGTTTATATTTACTTACATATTTGCATGTTGTCTCTATTAAAATATAAGTTCTTTGAGGGTAGAGCCTGTTGTGTTTTTGTTTTTGTATTTTGCTTGGCCCATTGTAGATGGTTGATTGATGACTTTGTATAAGAGGTTAGAGGGAAAGGATGTGTTGGCTATGCTTAGACTCCAGTTTCATAATGAACTCATAACAATGGACTAGATCTTAGATAACTTAGTTGTTTTCTAGTGTCTTTCTCATTCTTATAGGAGAAAAAAAGGGTTTCTGTGGTGCTTGGGGTTAATCTAAAATTTTTTTTGTTTTTGAATTTTGGGGGCTGTGCGTGTGTGTGCATGTGTGTGTTTGCAAACTATTAAAGATTTTAAGATTCCTAATTCTTAATGTCCCTTTTTCTTAGACAAACATATGAAGGATCTGTTATCTAAACTGCTGACCTCTGGCTATTTTGAAAGTATTCCAGTTCCCCGAAACAACATTATAAAACAAAAAGAAGAATTGGATGAAGAAATCCGAGGAAAATCAGAGAAAAAACAGTTATTACAAACAGAATCTGCTGAAGAATCAGGTTTGATATGAATGGTAGATTTTTGATTCGGTTAGCAGCTATTTAACACTCATTAATATGAATCATCTAACTCTTTTCTTTATATATATATATATGTTTTATTTTATGATTTTTTAATTAAAGCTAATTTGCAAAACATGTCCATGGATAAATTTTCATCATTGACCCTTGCAAAGCTTTCTGTTACAAATTTTTCCCTCCTTCCCCCTCCCCCTTCCCCTAGATGGCAGGAAGTTCAATGCATGTTAATTATGTTAAAATACTTGAAAAATCAAGTATGTGTATACATATTTATACAGTTATCTTGCTGTACAAGAAAAATTGGATCTATAAGAAAAAAAAATCTGAGAAGGAAAACATAATGTAAGCAAACATCAATAGAAAGTGTGAAAATGCTATGTTGTGGTCCACCCTCAGATCCCATAGGCCTCTCCCTGGATGTATAGGGCTTTCTTTGTCACTGAACAACTACAACTGGTTTGAAACATCTCATTATTGAAGAGAGCCGTATGCATCAGAATTGATCATTATATGGTCTTGTTGCCATGTATATTGATCTCTTGGTTCTGCTCATTTCACTTAGTATCAGTTCATGCAAGTCTCTCCAGGCCTCTCTGAAATCATCTTGCTGGTCGTTTCTCACAGAAAAATAATATTCCATGACATTCATAGACCATGGTTTATTCAGCCATTCTCTAATTGATGGGCATCCATTCAGTTTCCAGTTTCTAACCACTACAAAGAGGGCTGCCACAAACATTCTTGCACATGAGGGTCCCTTTCCTTCCTTTAAGATCTCTTTGGGATATAGGCCCAGTAGAAACACTGCTGGGTCAAAGGGTATGCACAGTTTGATAACTTTTTGAGCATAGTTCCAAATTGCTCTCCAGAATGGTTGGATCCGTTCACAATTCCACCAACAATGTATCAGTGTCCCAGTTTCCCCACATCCCCTCCATCATTCGTCATTATCTTTTCCTGTCATCTTAGCCAATCTGACAGGTGTGTAGTGGTACCTCAGAGTTGTCTTAATTTGCATTTCTCTGACCAATAGTGATTTGGAGCACCTTTTCACATAACTGGAAATAGTTTTAATTTCATCATCTGAGAATTGTCTGTTCATATCTTTTGACATTTATCAATTGGAGAGTGGCTTGAATTCTTATAAATGAGTCAATTCTCTGTATATTTTAGAAATGAGGCCTTTGTCAGAACTCTTAAATGTAAAAATGATTTCTCAATTTATTGCTTCCCTCCTAATCTTGTCTGCATTAGTTTTATTTGTACAAAAACTCTTTAACTTAATATAATCAAAATTATCTATCCATTAAGAGTTCCAGTTCTTCTTTGGATGCACATTGCTTTCTTCTCCACAGATCTGAGAGGTAAACTATCCTATGTTCCTCTAATTTGGTTACAATATCACTTTTTATGTCTAAATCATGGACCCATTTAGATCTTATCTTGGTATGTGGTGTTAGGTGTGGGTCAAGCCCTAATTTCTTCCGTACTAGTTTCCAATTTTTCCAGCAGTTTTTGTCAAATAGTGAGTTCCTATCCCAGAAGCTGGGGTCTTTGGGTTTATCAAACACTAAATTGCTATAGTTATTGCCTAGTTTGTCCTGTGATCCTATCCTATTCCACTGGTCAACTATATTTCTTAGCCAGTACCAAATGGTTTTGATGACTGCTGCTTTATAATACACTTTTAGATCTGGTACAGCAAGGCCACCTCCATCAACCTTTTTTTTTTTCCATTAATTCTCTTGAAATTCTTGACCTTTTATTCTTCCAAATGAACTTTGCTACCATTTTTTCTAGATCTGTAAAATAATTTCTTGGGAGTTTGATTGGTATGGCACTAAATAAGTAAATTAATTTAGGTAGTATTGTCATTTTTATTATGTTCGCTTGGCCTACCCATGAACATTTGATATTTTTCCAACTGATTAGATCTGACTTTATTTTGTGTGGAGAGTGTTATGTAGTTTAGTTTGTATAGTTTCTGACTTTTCCTTGGCAGATAGATTCCCAAATATTTTATACTATGAACAGTTATTTTGAATGGAATTTCTTTTTTTTTTATCTCTTGCTGCTGAACTTTGTTGGTAATATATAAAAATGCTGATGATTTATGTGGATTTATTTTGTATCCTGCAACTTAGCTAAATTTGTGAATTGTTTCTAGTAGTTTTTTAGTTGAGTCTCTAGGGTTCTCTAAGTATACCATCATGTCATCTGCAAAGAGTGATAATTTGGTTTCTCATTACCTACTCTAATTCCTTTAATCTCTTTTTCTTCTCTTACTGCCAAAGCTAACATTTCTAATACAATATTAAATAGTAATGGTGACAGTGGGCAGCCTTTTTTCACTCCTGATCTTATTGGGAATGGTTCTAGTTTGTGTCAATTAAGTAGATGCTATTAATCATTTTAAGGAAAATCCCATTTATTCCTATACTCTCTAGTGTTTTTAATAGGAATGGGTGTTGGATTTTATCAAATGCTTTTTCTGCATCTATTGAGAGAATCATATGATTTTTGTTAGTTTGGTCATTAATGTAATTGATTATGCTGATAGTTTTCCTAATATTAAACCAGCCTGCACACCTGGTATAAATCCTACTTGGTCATGGTGTATTATCCTGGGGATGACTTTCTGCAATCTCATTGCTAATATCTTATTTAGCGTTTTTGCATCAATATTCATTAGGGAAATTGGTCTATAGTTTTCTTTCTCTGTTTTCACCCTACCTGGTTTAGCTATCAGCACCATATCGGTCTCATAGAACGAATTTGGCAGTATACCTTCTGTCCCTATTTTCTCAAATAGTTTGTATAGTATTGGAATTAATTGTTCTTTGAATGTTTGGTAGACTTCACATGTAAATCCATCTGGCCCTGGTGATTTTTTTCTTAGGGAATTGGTTAATAGCTTGTTCTATTTCTTTTTCTAATATGTGGCTATTTAAATAATTTATTTCCTCTTCTGTTAACCTGGGCAATCTATATTTTTGTAGATATTCCTCAATTTCATTTAGATTATCAAATTTACTGGCATAAAGTTGAGCAAAGTAACTCCTAATTATTACTCTAATTTCCTCTTCATTGGTGGAAAGTTCTTTTCATTTTTGAGACTAACAATTTGATTTTCCTCTTTCCTTTTTCTAATTAAATAAGCTAAAGGCTTATTTATTTTGTTGTTTTTTTCATAAAACCAACTCTTAGTTTTATTTATTAATTCAATAGTTTTCTTATTTTCAATTTTATTTTAATCTCCCCTTTTATTTTTAGAATTTCCAATTTGGTATTTAATTGAGGATTTTTAATTTGTTCTTTTTCTAGCTTTTTTAATAGTAAGCCCAACTCTTTCTCTGTTTTATGCAAGTAAACATCTAGAGATATAAAATTACCCTTTATAACCTTTTTGGCCGTATCCCACAAATTTTGGTATGTTATCTCATTATTGTCATTCTCCTGGATGAAATTATTGATTGTGTCTATGATTTGCTTTTTCATCCACTCATTCTTTAGGATTAGATTATTTAATTTCCAATTAACTTTTGGTCTATTTTCTCCTAGTCTTATATTGCATGTGATTTTTATTGCATCAGGATCTGAAAAAGATGCATTTACTATTTCTCCCTTTCTGCATTTGATTTTGAGGTTTTTATGCCCTAACACATGGTTAATTTTTGTATAAGTTCCATGAACCACTGAGAAAAAAGTAAACTCCCTTTTGTCTCCATTCAATTTTCTCCAAAGATCTATCATACCTAACTTTTCTAACAATTTGTTTACCTCCCTAATTTATTTATTTTGTGGTTTGATTTATCTAATTCTGAGAGAGCAAGGTTGAGATCCCCCACTAATATAGTTTTGCTGTCTATTTCTCCTTGTATCTCTCTTAATTTCCCCTCTAGGAATTTGGATGCTATACCACTTGGAGCATACATATTTAGTATTGATATTGCTACTTTGGTATACTATGGTATCCTTTAGTAAAATATATTTCCTTCCTTATCTCTTTTTATTAGATCTGTCTTTGCTTTTACTTGATCTGTGATCAGAATTGCTACTCCTGCTTTTTTTTGTTCACCTGAAGCATAATAGATCCTGCTTCAGCCTTTTACACTCACCCTGTATGTGTCTCTATGCTTTAGATGTGTTTCTTGTAAACAACATATTGTTGGATTCTGGCTTTTAATCCAGTCTGCAATGTGCTTCCGTTTGATGGGAGAGTTGATCCCATTCATATTCAAAGTTAAAATAACTAAATCTATATTTCCTGCCATCTTATTTACCAAAGTTATGTTTTTCTCTTTCCTTTCCCTTTCTCCCTTCCTCCCTCCCCAGTATTTTGCTTTTGATGACTACCTCCCTCAGTCTTCCTCCTTTAGAGCCTCTCCCCCTTTTTTACTCCTTTCCCCTAATTCTTCTATTTTCCCTTCTATTAGTCTATCCCTTTTTTTTCCCTCCCACTTCCCTATAAGGAGGGACAAGTTTCTCTGTGAAACCAAATGTGTCTGATATAGTCTTGTAGAGCCCAATCTGATGAGAGAAAGATTCATACAATGTTCATCCCCCTTCCTTCTTTCCCTCAATTATATTAGGTTTTCTTTGCCTCTTCATGAGATTTTACCTTATTTTTACCTCCTTTTTTTTTTAAACTTTATTTTACCTCCTTTCCCCTATTTTTCCAGTATGATAGCCCTTCCACCTCTAGTTTATTTTCCATTATTAAAGTAAACTCAAATTATATCCTCATTCTTTGAGTATACCCATAGTAGAAATATAGTTCTCAAGAATTCTTTCCTTTTTACCTTTTTATGCTTCTCGAGTTCCATGTTTGGAAGTCAATTTTTTTGTTCAGATCTGATCTTTTCATTAGAAATAGGTGAAATTCTCTTATATCATTGAATGACCATCTTCTTCCCTGGAAGATAATGCTCATTCTAGCTGGGTAGCTTATTCTTGGCTGTAATTCACATTCCTTTGCCTTCTGGAATATCTGGTTCCAGGCCCTTTGATCATTTAATGTGGAAGCTGACATCATCTGGTTCTTTCTAAGCCACTTGTACAGATTTCTTAAAATGGGATAGTCCTATCTCTTGCAAAGTAGGAGTACATCTAAAAAGTTTACCTCCCTTAATTAAAAAAATAAAGCACAAATGAAATCCTTATTAAAAACATAAAATAACACAAAATATGCACACTTAATTTTAGTATGTTTTATTTTTTATGAGTTTTTTTATTTATAAATTTATAAAAATAAATTTTATATAAAAATTTCATGTGGAAGGTCTCAAGTTGTATTCACATTTTTTTTTCATAAATACATTCTTAATTTTCAGATGATATGAATGTAATTACTACTACAACTATTTAAAGCAGTCTGGCAAAATTATGCAGTATAATTTCTGTTAATCATTATAATGTGTCTACTTCATTTCCACTTATTGCAATTTATCCAATGACTTCTTTTTGATTATTCATATTTCTCATATTCTTGAGTTCTGGATAGCAAAGAATATTTTAAATAATACTCTAAATTCTTAAAATGCAATATTTCATTACTTTTAAGAAAAATAGATTTGGAAAACATAAAATTAGTATGTTAACATCACTATTTAAATAACTTTTCTTACTATATTTTTGCTTTGTTCCTTTTTGCTTTTTATTTCTTTAGGAATCATATAGTTTGTACCTATGTAAATTATTTTGGTTCTTTAAAAAAAATTTAATTGTTATTTCTTGTCTTTATGTCAGTCATTTCCTAACACCTGTTCCAAGTTAAACCTTCCCTGGATAAAGAAAAATAAGCAAAAAGCATCAGGATTTTTCTTTCTGTTTTTTTTTTTTCCATTACTGAGTTCAACTTCTTTTTACTTTGAAGCCTTTGTTTCTGTCTTCTTGCATCTGCTTATTTCCCTCTGTTTCAGCTAATAAAAATCTTTCCATGTTTTTTTCTTTCTTTTTTTTTCCTGTGATGCAATTGGGGTTAAGTGACTTGTCCAGGGTCACACAGCTAGTAAATGTAATGTGTCTGAAGCTGGATTTGAACTCTGACTATTGCTCTATCCAATATGCAATGTAGCTGCTCCAATCTTTTTGTATATTGATAATTTATTGTCAGACAAGAATATTCCATACATTTACATAGTTTTTTTTTTTTTTTCATCCCTTCCCCTGGGGTTCATGGACACTTACTTGTTTCCAGTGTTTGGCTATCACATAAATATGTTGCTATGAACATTTTGTTGCACACACACACACACACACACACACACGCTGTTATTTTTGTTATTTCATGACCACATTTGGAGTTTTCTTGGCAAAGATAGTGTAATGGTTTCCCAGTTCCTTCTCCAGCTCATTTTAAAGATAAGGAACTGAAGCAAACAGGATTAAGTTACTTGCCCAGGGTCATACAACCAGTTTGGTATCTGAGCTGTATTCAGGAAGATGAGTTTTCCTTGATTCCAATCCCAATTCTCTTATTACTGTGCCACTTAGCTGCTCTGTACATGTGTGTGTTCTTAATTCTTTGGGCTATAGGATCACTGAGACAAAGAGAATAGATTAGTCACATTTATTGTGTATTTTCAATTACAATTCATCTACAATAAAGGAGATAAAAAATTTCACTGGTTATAGTTTGGTTATATCAACATAATAATTGCTGATACTAAACTCATTTATTTCTGTGAAGCATATTATATTTTCACATAAATGTTATATATCTTAATTTTGTTAACTCCCAGATATCCATGGTATTTTGTAGTTGTTTCTGTGGAAGTTTTTAATTCTCTCTGATTTTTATTAGTACTAGATAGAAATGTTGATGTTTCTTGTAGATTTATGCTGTATCTTAAAATCTTATACTCCTAATAATCTCAATTTTCTTGATGATCCAACCTTCTTTCATTTCTTTTTTTCCTTTCCTTTCTTCTTCCTTCATTCTTTTTTCTTTCTTTCTTTTAAATGTTATTTTGAGTTCTGAATTCTTTCCCTTAATCCCCTTCCCCATTCAGTAGTCATTATACATAGGAAGTCATGAAAAATATGTTTCCATTTTATTCATTGTTTCCAAAAAAATTTTTTAAAAATATGCTTTAATTTGTACTCTAAGTCTATCAATTCTTTATTTAAAGGTAGATGGATTTTTTTGGTGATTAATCATTGTAATGCACAATTACTCTTTCACAGGTTATTTACAATATTGCTGTTACTCTGTAAATTATTCAGCTTCTGTTCGCTTTGTATAAGTTCATATAAGTCTTCCAGGTTTTTCTAAAACCATCTTCTTTATAATTTTAATGGCACAAATAATATTCTATCACATTTATATAATCATAAGTTGTTTAGCTTTTCCCCAACTAATGACCTTCCCTTCAGTTTTCAATGTTTTGTCATAACAAAATATTTTTCTGGATATGAGTCCATTTGCTTTTTCCTTCATCTTTTTGGGAGTGCATATTAAGTATTGATATTGCTGGGTCAATTTTATAGTTTTTTAGTCATAGTTCCAAATTTCTCTCTACAGTAATTAGACTTGTTCATAGCTCATTATTGTATTAGTATATTATTTTTTTTGTTTATGTCTTCCAGCATTTATTATTTTTCTTTTCTGTTATCTTAGCCAATCTGAGGATTTGTAAGGTGGTACCTTAGAGTTTTTTTTTTTAATTTCATTTATTAAATCAATAGTGATTTTTTTCATGACTATTGTTAGCTCTGGTTTCTTCCTCAGAAAACTGTTCTTTGCCCTTGTACGTTTAATCAGTGGAGAATGGCTTTTATTAGAAACTTGGCACCATTATCTGTACATTTATGGAATGAGATCTTTATCTGAGAAACTGGGGTTTTCTAAAGGCTCACTCTCTGAGTCCATGGACAATTGTTTGCAAGGCATCTCTGTCCTCCACTATTTTCTAAACTCTGTTCAAGTTCATGGTTGTTGCTTCCCTGATACTATTTGTCCATCACATTCTCGCTGTCTTCATCTTCTTTTGCTTCAATCTTTCCCAACATCAGGGCCTTTGTGTTGATTCTCTGGCACTCAGCTTTTTGGTAATCCCACTTTCACAAATATATATTTTTACTAAAAAAAAAACTATGACTCATATAGACCTTTGTTAATTCTTCTGCTTTTTAGTATGTCCAGATTTGTCATGGTTTTCTTTTTAAGGAGCCAAGAGTCTTTTAATTTTATGACGGCTGCAGTAACCATTTGTGGTCATCTTTAAGCCTAAGAATATAAAATCTGACACTTCTTCCATTTCTTCTCCGTTTCCCAGGAATTAATGGGACCAGTTGCCATGATCTTAGTTTTGTTTTTTTGTTTTGTTTTGTTTTGTTTTTAATGTTAAGCTTCAAGACAACTTTGACACTTTACTCTTTCACCCTCATCACCCTTTCTGCTATCAGAGTGGTATCATTTTCATATCTGAAATTATTGATATGTTTCCCAGCAACCTTAATTTCAGTTTTTTTTTCATCCAATTTGGCATTTCCCATGATGTATTCTGCATATATGTTCAATAAAGAAACAATTCACAGCCTTTTCATACTCCTGTAATCTCCTTTACCAGTCATTTGCGCCATGTATAGTTCTAACTATTGCTTCTTGACCAGTGTACAGATTTCTCAGGAGACAAGGTTTTTTTTTTTCTTCCAGCCTAACACTTTTTGTTAATATGGTTCTGTATCAATAAACTAGTTCTTCCATCCATTTTATTCACATTTTGAATTCTCATTAAGCCATAGAGCCAATCAAACATCTGGATAAAGGGGATTTTGAGGGATTGAATAGGAAGGGAGGAACAACTAATTGGCTTTTATTTAGAGAAAACTATTTAGGGATGATTTTGAGAAGGTGGAGTACAGTTTTTTGTTTTGTTTCAAATAGCATGTGATCTTACTATTACTTAATCTCTCTCCATCCAGGGATCCCTCCCTTGTCTTCTTCCCTCACCCTTTGCTTCCCCATCCACCTATCTTCTCCCCCTGTTTTTTGTTTTTTGTTTTAATTAAAGCTTTTTATTTGCAAAACATATGCATGGGTAATTTTTCCAACATTGGTCCTTGCAAAGCTTTCTATTACAAATTTTTCCCACTTACCCCCCACCCAATCCTCCCCTACATGGCAGGAAGTCTAATACAAATTAATTATGTTAAAATACTTGACAAATCAAATATATATATGCATATTTATACAGTTATCTTGTACAAGAAAAATCGGATCTACAAGAAAAAAAAATCTGAGAAAGGAAACACAATGCAAGCAAACATCAATAGAGAGCATGAAAGTGTTATGTTGTAGTCCACATTTCACATCCCTCTCTCTGGGTGTATGTGGCTTTCTTCACTGAACAACTGCAACTGGTTTGAAACATCTCATTGTTGAAGAGAACCATGTCCTTCAGAATTGATCATTATATAGTCTTCTTGTTGCCGTGTACAATGATCTCCTAGTTCTGCTCATTTCACTCAGCATCAGTTCATGCAAGTCTCTCTAGGCCTCTCTGAAATCATCCTGCTGGTCGTTTCTTATAGAACAATAATATACCATAACATTCATATACCCTAATTTATTCAGCCATTCTCCAATTGATGGGCATCCATTCAGTGTACAGTTTCTAGACACTATAAAAAGAGCTGCCACAAACATTCTTGCATGTGTGGGGCCCTTTCCCTCCTCTAAGATCTCTTTGGGATATAAGCCCAATAGAAACACTGCTGGGTCAAAGGGTATGCACAGTTTGATAACTTTTTGAGCATAGCTCCAAATTGCTCTCCAGAATGGTTGGATCCGTTCACAATTCCACCAACAATGTATCAGTGTCCCAGTTTTCCCACATCCTCCCCAACATTTGTCATTATCTTTTTCTGTCATTTTAGCCAATCTGACAGGTGTGTAATGGTACCTCAGAGTTGTCTTAATTTGCATTTCTCTGATCAATAGTGATTTGGAGCACCTTTTCATATGACTAGAAATAGTTTTAATTTCATCATCTGAAAATTGTCTGTTCATAGCCTTTGACCATTTATCGGTTGGAGAGTGGCTTGAATTCTTAAAAATATGAGTTAATTCTCTATATATTTTAGAAATGAGGTCTTTATCAGAACCCTTAAATGTAATGATGATTTCCCAATTTATTGCTTCCCTCCTAATCTTGTCTGCCCTGTTTTCTTTATTTCCCTCCCTCCCCCCATTTTCTTTATAGATTTTGGAGGATGCTATACCCTTCATGGTATATATGTAGTGTTTTTCCCATTGAACCCAGTGAGACTAGGTTTTCAGAACTATCAACCTTCCTCTCCCCTGTAATGCCTCTGTATCTATTCTTCTCTACACCTCATTTGTATAACATGATTACTATTTTTACCTTTACTCTGCCAGTCTTTCTTTTGAGCTATCGTATTGTTGATGTAAATCTTAAACATAAATTATACATTTCCCATGTAGAGAAAAACATAAACAACTTGTCTAAGTTTGAACAGTTTGTCCATGTTGAGTTCCTTAAAATTACTCTGATATTGGTTCTTATACATTAAATTTTCTAAATGTTTCACATTCTGTTCTGTTTTCTCATTCTTTATTATCTGTTTTGTTATTTCTTGGTTTATCATAAGTTCACTGCTCGATTCTAATTTTCAAAGAGTTATTTTTCATCTTTGAGACTATACCTCATAAGGTTTTGCTTGGATGGTTTTAATTTTTTTTCTTTAGTTTTTCTTCAATGCCTCTCATTTGATTTTTGAATTCTTTTTTGAGTTCTCTAAATTCTCTCTGGGCAGGGAACCATTTTATATTACTGTTTGGGGTAAAAGCTTTTTCTTTTTCTTCTTTTTTTTTTCACTAAAGTATCTTCCTCTGAAGATGAATCCCAGTCTTTCCTCTTCCCAAAGTATATTTTAAGGATGGGGTTCTTCTTTGCCAGTTAATTTTTTTAAATATAATTTTTAAGTAAGGGTAAGCCAAGTTATGGAGCAGAATTTAATGAAAGCGTCAGCAGGTTTAGGAAGACATATATATGTGGGGTACGTGAGTCTTATGTATATATGTATCTACATATGTATATATTAATATATTCTTTCTTAACTATAGTCTGCTTGGGAGTGGGGGGGAATAAAAAGGAGGGAAAAAGAATAAAGTAAATAATTTGTGCATCAGAGAACAAAAGAACAATTTATAAGGAAGTAAAGAAAAGATAGATATTTGTGAATATAATTTCTTCTACTAATATATATACTTTCTTAAATTGGTATTTGTTATAGATTTTGAATCCTCTCTGATGTTCTGCTGGGCACATAATAATGTTCTCTTTTGTTTCATTTTGTTTTGCATTTCATTTCTGTTTTCTTTTTTGCTTATTCTGTTTCTTCAAATAAAATAAATTTGGAAAGAACAAACAAAAAAAAACCATACTATATAGTCCACAGTTTTATGTAAACTTATCACCAATATTTGTAGATTTATTCTTCAGCCTGCACAGTCTGCATTGCAATGTTGGTATTCTAAATCTGCTTCCCATAACAGATACCCTCTTCATTCATGTATTTCATTTTCTCTTGAGTCTAGAGTAAGACATTTGAGTGCCTTATTCAGGACAATGTAATTGTAGGAATTATATCTGTTTTCCAAAATGGAACCTTCCAAAAGTACTCCCATCTCTTTGAGGACTTGCCACATTTTGTTGCCATCCCCACAATCAAAGGCTTTAGTGTAGCCAGTGAAGCAGAGGTAGATTTTTTTTTTTTTTTACTTCTTCCACTCTATTGCTCTCTTCATAATCCAGTGAATGTTGACAATTTAGCCTCTTCAGAAATCAAAAACTCTAGTACTTCTCTGTTCACATGTTGCTGAAGCCTTGTTTGCAGAATTTTTTGCTGGCATGTGAAGTGAGCACAACTGTTCAATAATTTGAAAAAAATTTTGGCCTTGCCCTTTTTTTATTATTATTTTAAAATTAAGTTAA
>JAJPUD010012094.1:0-51031 GCA_023553655.1 Myrmecobius fasciatus
AAAAAAAAAAAAAAGAATTGATCCAATGGTAAAAGAGGTACAAAAATTCACTGAGGAAAAGACCTCTAAAAATAGAATAGGCTAAATGGGAAAAGATGTGCAAAAGTTAACTAAAGAAAATATTCCTTAAAAATTAGAATTGGGCAAGTGGATGTTAATGACTCCAAGAGATTTCAAGAAACAAAGTAAAAAAAAAAAAAGAAGAAATATCTCATTGGAAAAACAACTGAACTGGAAAAGAGATTGAGCAGATAAGATTTAAGAATTATTGTACTACCTGAAAGTCATGATCAAAAAAAGAAGCTTACATGTCTTATTTCAAGAAACTATAAAGGTCTGTAATTCAGAAAGATCAAAGGAAAAAAGAAGCAGGCCTACTTATATAAAAATATTTATAGTAGTTATTTTTGTGATGGCAAAGAATTGGAAATTGAGGGAGTGCTCACTCATTCGGGAATAACTTTTGACATATGATTTTGATGAGAGTATTGTTATAAGAACAGATGAGAGGAGAAGTTTCAGGAAAAACATGGCAAGATTTATATAAATCGACACAAAGTGACAGCCATGTTGCAATGAAGAACTGTAAAAGACTTGGCAGCTCTGATCGATACAGTAATCCAAGACAATTACAAAGAACTCATGATGGAAAAATGTCAACCTCCAGAGAGACAATTGAAGTCTGAGTACAAATGGAGAATAATTTTCTTGCTTTCTTTATTCTTTTGCTTTTATTCTTTCTGAATTGTGGTTAATATGGAAATGTTTTGCATGATTTCACATGTGTAATCGATAATACATTGCTTGCCTTCTCAGTGGATGGGAGAGAGAAAATCTGGAACTCAAAATTTTATTTTATTTTACTTTTCCTTATTATTATTTTATTTTCTTCTCTTCATTTACACGGAAAAACAATTTTAAACATTTGTTTTTAGAGCTTTGAGTTTCAGATTTTCATTTGAGAATGCAAGCATTTCAATATAGGTTATATATACATATGTAGTCATGCAAAATATTTCCATAATATTCATTCTGTGAAAGAAAAGGCCAAAAAATTCTTCAAGAAAAGTAAAGGTTTTTTTTTTTTTTTTTTTTTTTTTTTAAAATATGCTTCAATCTGCATTCAGACACCATCAGTCTTTCTCTGGGTATAAATAGCATTTTCTTTTTTTATCATAAGTCCTTCAAAATTGTCTTGGATCTTTGTATTGCTGAGAATAGTTTTGTTATTCACAACAAATCATCTTATTTGTTACCTTGTACACACTTTGTATCAGATAATAGAAATCTTTCCAAGTTTTTCTGGAAGCATCCTGCTCATCATTTTTTATAGTTCAATAGTAATCCATCATAATTACATACCACAATTTATTCAGCCATTCCCTGATTGATGGGGAGCTCCTCATTTTCCAATTCTTTGTCCCCTGAAAAGAGCCTCTATAAATATTTTTTGTACATATAGGTTTTTTCCTTTTTGTTTTTTATCTCTTTTGGAATACAAACTTAGTAGGGATATTGCTAGATCAAAGGATATGGATGATTTTATAGCTTTTTGGGCATAGAAACTAAAAAATTTAAAGGAATACAATGTTAAAAATAATGGATATTAATTTTACATTCATTATTCATTGTTATATATAAAAAGAGTTAGTGGTGTTACTTTGATAGCTTTGTATAAAGGAGAAACATATCTATGTGAATAATAGGAGTGTATCTTTTCCATTCCTCTACCCTCTTGCCCATATACTAGTTATTCCTAGATCCCTAAGAGTGAGTTGTAATTGAGTTTCACTCCTCCCCTCATCTCTACCATGAGAAATCTCTCCAGATCTAATCTGAATGCAAGATAGGGCAGATGAAAAGTGGGTACAAGTGCCATGAGACATAAGGTTAGTGGGTCAGCACCATGCAAAGGCCACAAATTAGAAAGTAATTTGGAAGAGGTGGCAGGCAACCACATTGGGGGGAAGGTAAGAAATATTTCTCAAAGAAGGTGTCTAGAGAACTAAGTCTAAAAGAAAACTAAAAGTTCGAGGAGGCTGAGGTGAAGTGGAGGGACAGTCAGTGAAAAGGATCCCAGAAGAGAGATGGGAATATCATTTCTGATATTTTGGATAGACTATAAAATATTTGAAGATGTGGAGAGGTAGGTTTTTCACATTGTAATGGGCTTTAAAAGCCAAACAGATTATGATTGGTCCTAGAAGTAATAAGGAGTCACTGGATTTACTGAGTGAGTGCGTGCCAAAGTCAGATAGATAAAGTTCTCATTGTTTATTACAACTACCATAAATACTTCTAAACACTGGAAATGAAAATATGAGCAAAAAATAAAAGTCCTTACCCTCAAAGAGGTCCCATTTATCCTCCAAGAGGTCCATTACCCTCAAAGAAATTCTAAGCAGGAATACATCACTTAGAGCCATTTCAGGGTAAGAAGGTAGTTAGCTAGAGGTGAAGCCCAGGGAGTAGAGTCAGGAAATCTACCCTTGAGGAAATTCACTTTGGTTGCTGTGTAAGATGGGTTGTAATGGGGAAAGATTTGAAGTAGGGAGACCATTGTAATAGTTGAGGTGAGAGATGCTAAAAGATGCTGAGCTATAGAAGGGGCTGAAGGGGCAGATGCAAAAGACATGATCAGATCAGAAATTAGGTTTGAAAACAATATTTTAAAGAACTGCACGTATTTAACTTATTTGTTATTTGTTGTCTAGGGGAGGGGAGAAGGAAGGAGGGAGAAAAATATGGAACACAAAATTATGCAAGGGCAAAAGCATCTCAATTTGGATGTCTCACTGGCATGTCAAATTCAACAAGTTCAAGACTAAATTCATTATCCTTCCTTCTAAAATGGTTCTTCCTTGTGACTTCATTTTTGTAGAGTGGCACTGACATTTACCCACTCTTTCATGTTCAAAACTTTGGGATTTTTAACTTCTCTCCACTTCCATCCCTCCACCCCCATCCACTCTTCTTGTTACTGTTCAGTCATGTCTGATTCTTCATGAATCCCTTTGGGATTTTCCAGCCAAAGATACTGGAGTGGTTTGCTATGTCTTCTCCGGCTAATTTTCAGATGAGAAAACTGAGGCAAACAGGGTTAAGGGGTTTGTCTTATACAGCTAGTTAAGTGTCTGAAGACAGATTCAAACTCGGGAAAGATGAATCTTACTGACTCTAGGACCAGTGCTCTATCCACTGCACCACCCAGCTACTTTGTCTATGTCACCAATATTTCTAGAATAAAGCTTCATACCCCCTTATCCCTCCCCAGCTACCATTTCAATAACCTTTTTGCTTTTTGAAAGGTAATTGGGGTTTAGTGATTTGCCCAGGGTCACACAGCTAGTGAGTATCTGAGGCTGGATTTGAACTTGGGTTTTCCCCAAGTCAAGGCCAGCAGCTTTATCTATTGTACCCTCTAGCTGCCCAATAAACCTTATGTGTAGATCCAGTTTGTGTCCATAGCACACTGGAGGATGTGGCAATGGACAGTTCTACTTTTCCATTTGCCTCCTAGAAGCCTTCCTGAGATAAACATCCTTCCAGGTCCATCACTCCCAATCTGTGTAGATCATAAACACTAGGAAGGGACCGATTTGATACTAATCAACAAATATTAAGCTTCAACTCTTGTGTGCTAGACTCTGGGGATATACATGCAGTATTCTGAAGTTTATATTCCAACCAGAAAGACAAAGACCTATCTAAAAGCAGGTGGTTCAATGGATAAAATGCTAGTCCTGGAGTCAGGAAGACCTTAATTCAAATGTGGTCTCAGACACTTTCTAGCTATGTGACTCTGGGCAAGTCACTTAACTCTGCCTCAGTTTCCTCATCTGTAAAATCCACCAGAAACCGGGGACTGGGAATGGGGAGCCGGGGCCTTATTCCTGGCAATCTGGGAAGAGGATAGATAACCTGCAACCTGGATGTAGGCTGGGTCAAGGGGGGGACGGATGGGCGAGTTCAAAGGTGAGGGAGGAATTAATAACAACAGATGTGGTTACAACAGCAGGTTTTATTTAGAAACAAAGCCGGAAAGGTAACAGTACAGAAATTAGATGGGATAAGGGGAAAAGGAAGAAATGGACAATTAGAAATATAGTGTGACAGGCCAACAGAACTGGAGAGTCTACGTGGATAAATCACAAAACAAAGATCTAGAAAGAGAAATTAAGAAAAAAAGGGGAGAAAGGGGAAATGACATTCATATATTGAACTGAATATAAAACGTTTAAATATGAGAGAACCCTATTGCCCCAAGTGATTCTTGAATATAAAGAGGACATCTTGAGTTTTTTACTAGTATGGATATAAGGCAATTTTGAATAAAAGAATCCTTTTGGCCCACACATAGGGTAAGCTCAAATATATGGAAGACAATGAATACTAGGGCTAGAAATTTACAATCATTCTGAGTAATAGTGGTAGGGAAATAAATTAATACATTGGATGGTGGGCTTCTTGAGGGCAGAGCCCTTAATCTTTTGCTTTTTTTTGTATTCTTAGCACAGTGCCTTGCACATGGAAGGTGCTTAATAAATGTTTGATTAGAATTTTATGAAAAAGTTTAAAATGGAGAAGCACTTTAGTGCTGGGGTTTAGGTGGTTCCAATTGCTGGGGAGCCTTCCCCCAAAATGGAGGCACTAGATTTGGGCATTCTAGATCTATAATCATCTTGCCTGGGTTCAGATTGGGCTCTGCCACTTACTATATGATCATCACAAGTCATTTTATCTGTGGGCCTCATTCTTCATCAGTAAAATAATGGGATTGAGCTGTGTGATCTCTAAGACTTAGCCTAAGTCTAAATCTCTAACTGGGTGCTAAGGGCTTTACTTGCAATACTACTAAAAGTCAGCCACAAGAATGCAGCAGATGCCATCACTTTAACCTCCCCCTCTGACCCCCGATTAGTCCAAAAGACACGATCCCACACCCAGAGTAGGAAGAATCAGCAGCAAAGGACTTAAATCAGCAATCACCCCTGGATTTCTCTTTCTGTAGGTCGGGCTCTGGCCAGCAGAGGCGTCCTGTTCGAGAAGGTGCAGTCCTGCTGTTCTCTGCCATGATACCTCAGAAGTCCTAGATTCAGTTCAGGCTGGAGTTGTGTCCAGGGATGGGGTGGCCAGGACTGTGAGGGGACTGAGGACCATAGCACTAGAAGATATGCTGAAGGCAACTTGGGTTGGGCCACGGAAAACTGGTTATCCTTGTTGTACTTGAGTGGAAAGCACAGAGAGGCAAATTTAGATTTGATGTAAATGGGCAGCCTTTGGAAGGTGGTAAGCTGCTCCCCAGTGGGGTAAGTTCTTTGGTCAGAAGCTAGAGTACCATGGTGTGTATGTATGTATGTGTGTGTGTGTGTGTGTGTGTGTGTGTGTGTATTTGTGCATGCATACAAGCCTGTGTTGCAGTAATGAGCTGCATTTCCTTACCAACTCTATGAGGTTCTCTGTGATTCTGGAATATAAGAGGAATGGAAGAAGCAAAAAGCAGCCCCCTTCCTGCCCCCAATCCCCTCCCCAGAGTGCCAGCTCCTGCTTAGGGGAGAGAATGAGTCAGCCAGGATGCCGGGTGTTGGGGTCTTTGCAGTTCAGTGCTTTAGTTGCCACATGTTTGATTAAAACAGCTGGAATGGGGTAAAGAGATGTTTCGGGTTTCTCCCCCCCACCCATCATTTCAGGAATAACTTCTTATTGAGAAGAAAGATGAGGAGGTTCACGTTGATTTTGGCTTTGTTGAAGAGTTTCATGACGGCCACACCTTCATACTGGAGCTGGAGGAGGTCCTGGGGAAGGGAGGAAAGACTTTTAGGACCTCTGTTTGAATCCTACCCCAGAGAGACCCCCACGACTATAAACAGACCATGGCCTCTCTGAGCTTCAGTTTCTTAATCTGACAAATGGGGATAATAATGCCTTTATTCCTCCTTCCGTTCATAAAGTTGTTGGGAAGCCCAACTAACATACCGCTTTGCAAACTTTAAAGCCCTGTTTAAATGTCAGCTTCCTTCCTCCTTTTTCATCTTCACTCCATCTAAATGTTTCCCCCCCTTCTGCCTCTGACGTGCCTTAGGTATAGCGTGGTAGATAAATCAATCACTTCATTTCTGGCCCATTTCCTCTGAGATTGCCTTTGACCTTCTAACCCTGTGTACACTGTTCTTTGCTTGTTTCCTCATTAGATTGTAAAATCCCTGAAGACAGGGATTGCTTATGCCTTCTGTTGCATGATACTTTAGCATGATACCTGGCACACAGTGAGAGCTTCATAAATGCTTGCTGACTGGCTATTTTAGAAGGATGGGGGGAAAGTGCTCCATCAGTGTAAACCTACTGCTCTCTGATAGCAGCCCATATGATTTGGGGTCTGCACTGAGCCAGGACTCTCCTTTTTGTAGATGCTGCCATGAATCAGGGTATGTGCAGTAGAGTTAATGGGAAAGAAGGAGGATGGAGCTGAGTTAATCTCATTTTCTCTACTAAAAATTCCCGGAGCAAAGCAGATGATCCCCGGGGGAGAATAGGGCTCTACACAGATCAAGTTCACTTTGACAGTGAGACTACCCACAAAGCAGAGTAGGAATCAGGGAAGAAGCCAATTGGAATCCCTTTGCATTGCTGGTCAGACCCTCCTAGGGGAGAATGGGGAAGGATTCCTTTACCCCTTTTCACCCAATCCAGGAAGAGCTAACAATATCTCGAAAGCTTTAAGTTTCCCCCTTCCTGTCTCCCCTTCTCTATATCAAACCAGATGAAGCATTCTGTGTCCCTTTTTCTCTGTCTTTAATCAGAGTTTCAGGGACAAGCTACTCACCTGATAGTGAACTTGAAATCTCTCCATGTCCACGCCCATGAACCTGGCATTCACCTCAAACTTTCCTGCCTCTTCCCCAGGAATGATGTCAAAGATGACATTTCGAAAACTATCAGAGAAATAGGAACAAAAAAGGGGGTGATCAACTTTGTCTCTCCAGAAACTGATTCCCTTATTTACAGAGGGAGAATGTACCAGTCTTCCTCTTCTCAATGGAACAAGGGCAATGATAATAATTATTCAGATCCTTGGCTTCTTCTTTTGCCTCCCCTCCCATTAGAAGAACGTTCTAACCTCATGCATTTAGCCCCATTTCCTTGTCATATTCTCAAAATCTCCCCCACCATGTCTCCTAGGGTCCCTGGAATTGGTCTGGGTAATGGGGAAAATGCTCCTATTTCTCCCCACTACTGAGCCTCACACAGACTACTATCCTCCCTGGAGACATGCTCCCATTCTTTGCAAACCTCACCCTTTCCTTTCTTTCCAGCTCTGCTTATTCTGTAAGCCTTCCCAGAGGGATAGCTCTCAATTTTACTTTACAGAAATTACTCTCCATCTACCAGTTCCAAGTCTAGCTAGTTGTACTGCTCTTATCCTTCTGCCCTTGGACATGGGCCTCCATCTCCTCCATCAACCTAGAGCACCCCAAGGGCAGCAGAGGGGAAAGTTATTTTTTGATGTGGCTGCAAATTCCCACGTGTCCCACCATGGGATGATACACTCACTGACTAATGGGCAAGTCCTCAATTTCCACCAAGACTCCCTTTTCCAAGAGCTGGGCAGCGGTGTAACGTAGAGATGGCTGTTTCTTCCCCTTTTTGTCATTCCTGTTTTAAAATTTAAAAAAGATCTAAGAATCCTCTCAAATGTGAAAGGATAGAAGGATGATTATCAGAAGGACATCCCACTGGCTAAGGTTAAAAATATAACCCACTTTATTTGGGAGCAAGCAATGTTCCTTTTGATCTTGGGGATCATTTAGGAATTAAATAACTGAGCAAAATTTAAGAAAGAGAGTTGCTCTTTTAGTTAACTGTTGCCATGGAGAATGATAGAGGGGAACAAGTCATTTGGATGGGTAAGGGTTTGTACTCAAAGACTGATTCCCCCCCCCCAAAGGTCACTCCCAAAGCAGGGGGAGAAAATGGGGAAAGATAATGCCATGGCCTGACCCTTCTGCCAGGCTGGGATCCAGTGCCCTACTTGTGGCTGTGGGCCAGGTTGTCCAGGCAGGTGCGGATATATTGATTGTAATAGTCGCCCTGCTCTTCATAGAAGGCTGTCTTGGCCTGTAGGCCCTGTAAGGTGGCCCGAAGCTTCACCAGCTCTACCCTTCTCCTCTGCCGGTAACGGCGCTGGTTTCGAATGTCCTAGGGGGAGGAAGAGAACAGAGGGGGACAGTATTAGGATCTCCCCAGAAGAAGAGGGGCCTTTAGAGATTTCTCTACTGCACATCTTAGTCTCTATCCAAAGGGAGTTCTGAAGATGCTCAGGTGTTAACAACCTTTCCCTATTTGTGGAAGTGCTAGTGGGAGCTAGCATTATTCTAATGAATTTATTACACATTATGGTATTATAGCTATCCAGGATTCTATATTATTCTTCTAATAGACCCCATGAGGGAAGGGACTTTGTCTTACCTAAACTTGATATTTCCCCTAGAGTCTACCCTCAGAGCGCTAAACAGCAATAATTATTTGTGGAATAAAGGAATAAGGAGCAAGAAGTTTCAAAGTATCCCCAAGACAGGAAGAGAAGTATGATTTCAAATCTCTTTTCCTTTTTTTTTTCCCCCTTTTTTTTGCTGAAGCAATTGAGGTTAAGTGACTTGCCCAGGGTCACACAGCTAGGGAATGTTAAGTGTCTGAGACCACATTTGAACTCAGGTCCTCCTGACTTCAAGGCTGGTGCTCTATCCACTGCGCCACCTAGCTGCCCCCTCTTTTCCTTTTTATATAAAAAAGTACACCTCCTTGACCCCCATTCAGAAGAGGATTGTTTTGAGGTCTCCACCCTCCTGAGAGAAAAAGGAAGCTATTTTAATAGCTTTCTTCCTCAAAATAGTTTAAGTATCTCTCCTTAAAAAGACTAGTTTTGGGGGTCTTCAGATTCCCAGAAGAGTGGGACATGACCACAGTCTTGGTTTTTGGTGCCAGATACAGAAGTGCAGAATCAGATAGGGCATTGGGTCAGTTACCTGGGCTATCTCATCCACCAGTCCCTGATAGCCATCTGCAGAAGTCACAATTCCCAAACTCTCAAGGTGACGAAGGTTCTTCAGGATTCTCCGTTGTTTTTCTCTTATCGACAGGAGGGATTGGGCAGCCAGTGATCGACGCCGTTTCAGTGGCTCTGGGATCTGGGCCTCAAAGGCTTGGCGACGGGACATTAGTATGTGATGGGCAGTTTCCTGAAGGAAAGGAGAGACACAAGATTCCCATGTCATCATCACCATTCCTCCTGCTAGGGCAGCCCTGGAGAAGGAGGAAAGCAGACTGCTGGGGGGGACATCTTGACTCCAGAGGTAAGAAGAAAAGACAGAAGATCCAAAGTCCAATTTCTATTGTGGAAGCCAGATTAGGGACTCGAATCCCTTTTTGCTGTAGATCTTTGGAAAGGTAGTTTAAACTATTTGGACCTTCCTTTTCCCTCACTTATAGGGCAGTTAGGTGATGCAGGGGGATAAAGTGCAGGGCAAGGAGTCAGAAAGTCTCATCTTCCTGAGTTCAAATCTGGGTCAAGTCACTTCAGCATGTTTGCCTCAGTTTCCTCATCTGTATAATAAGATGGAGAAGGAAAGAGCAAGTCACTCCTATTTCTTTGCCAAGAAAACCCTAAAATGGGATCAGACAGGATGGAAAACAACTCACCAATACATTAGGGAGAAACATGACTAAGATGGTAAAGTACAGGGGAGTCTTCATGACCCTGTGAACCCTAGCATGCTAATATTTTCAATGGACTTTTCTTGGCAAAGATACTAGAGTGGTTTGCCATTTCCTTCTTCAGTGGATTAATCACATAGCTAGTGAGTCTCTAAGACCACATTTGAACTCAGGTCCTCCTGACTCCAGACCCAGAGTTCTATCCATTGAGCCATGTAACTGTTCCTCCTTCTACCCACCTAGTACTGAGAACATTTGTCCTATAGTAGGTGCTTTATCTCACCCAGCAGAGGTGGAAGGGAACCCCTCCTTCCACTGCTTTTCCCTCCAGACTCTGGGTAATCAGGTCAGGATGGGGTACAGATTAAAGATGATTGACTGAGATGCCTCCCCACCTACCCCCAGCTCAACCTCACCTGTTCTCCTGATGGTAAGAGAGACAGGATGTCCTGAAGGGAATCTCCTGCCTGGAACTGGATGATATCAACCAACATCTGCTTGGTGCTGTGGAGGAGAATGGGATGGATCCCCTTGATGTGAGGGGAAAAGGGGGCAGTACAGGGTCATTATTCTGCCTCAGTGGTGTTTGGTGGAGGGTGGGAAATTCAGTCATTGGCATCATGGGGCAAAGAGGTAGTAAATACATAGAATTGAACATTAAAAAAAAAAAAAATCCCTCCTCCATCCAGTCCCTTCACATAACCTGTCCCAGAGATCCCTATGACAGAATCACAGAACCTTAGAATTGAAAGAAGCTTTAAAAGTGTCAAAGTCCATTCTATATCCAAACAGATATCCCCTTCACAACATTCTTGACAAGTGATCATCTGGCTTTCATTCATTGACCTCCAGAAATGGGCAATCTCCAGAAATAGGCAGCCAGCCTATTTCATTTTTGGACTGCTCTATTTAGAAGTTTTCCTATTTAATGAATCTGATCTCTAAATCTTCCTTATATTAAAGATTATTTTTTATATTATTGTCACCTTTATATTAAAGTGACAGAGAAACCTTTCATCTTACTCTTCACCACTATCTCTCAACCATCTTAAAAAAACACCATCCCCTCAAGCTTCAACTATAGAGAACAGAGGGGAAGGGGAGATTATTCTTTAGTTCACCGATTGAATGAGAACAAGAAACCAATGTAGCAGAAATTGAAACAAGGGGGAAATCAACATTCTCATAGGTGAGTCAACATGGAAAGGCAGTTGAATAGCCAGATTAGGGTGTCACCTATCTGAGGGGCAGTGGGGATGACCTGGGTACTGCTCACCTTAGCAAGAGGCTCTTGACATTCATGTCTTCAGGGTCAGTCTCAAGTCCCTCAAATTTGTTGGTGAGTGTCAGGGATATTTCCAACTGGCTCATGTCCTGGTTCCCATCTGAAGCTAGATTCTCTCCTAGAAATGGGACAGGATAGGGAGTCAGGGACACAGAGAACTCTTGAGTTTCCTTTCAGCCCTCCTTTCCTTTCCTTTCCTTTAACTACTAGAAGTCCACTTCCTCTGGAAAGACTTCCCTAAGCCAAAGGATAGAGAGAATTTGTTCTGTTCCCTTTTTGTCATTCCCTACCTGAAATAGTAAAATATGGAAAAGATAAAGGAGGAGCCAGGGCCTGTTTTAAAAAACTGATTTCCACTCTCATTGTGTCTTTGATTTGTTCATGTCCATGTAGTCGTTCCTCTCCTGGGGAAACAGTGTAAATAACAATCTACTGACATCTCTGGTGGTCTAAGGTTTGCAAAGGGTTTACCTTACTCTTGTAAGGTAGGGTTTGTGAACAAACATTATTATTTTTACTTTACACATAAGGAAATAAAGGTTCACAGAAATGATGTGCCTAAGTTCACACATTTAGTAAGAATCAGAGCAAGATGTGAATATAGATCTGAATTGGGAAAATGCTACTTCCTTTCTGTAGAGGTTTGAACTGCTGTACTTACTATCAGGCATGACTTGTATTGTTTGATTTTCCCTAATCCTTTCTTTTTTTAAGTTGTTATAGCAAGGGTTTGGTCCAATGGTTGGGAAATATATATAGGAATAAAAATTAAAGGCAAAAGCTATCAATAAAAATGAAATGTAAAAATAAAGAAAATAGAACACTAAGCCTTCTAACTATAACTGTAGAGTGTTTTCTTCTTCTGCACTGACCACCCCCCCAACCCCCCAAAAAAGCAAACATCACTAACTGCTTTATAATTTACAATGATGGCTAGCCAATGTGGAAATTTGATTTGCGTGACTTCAAGTTTGAAATGGGTTTTGTATTTTTAATGTAATTGTATTTTCAATGGGTACAAGGAGAGAGAAAATTTAGAACTGAGAATAAAGTTGGATTAAAAAACAAAACAATAATGTAATTACAATGTACTAAAAGTACATTTCTATTATCTGATGCTCACTCCAATCCTGTGATTTATAGAGTAAAAGTGTGGTTCTCCTCACTGTATAGATGAAGAGACAGAGGATCAGCAAGGCTTAGGGACCTGTCAGAGCCTCCCAGAGCTAAAGCTTCTGTTTCCTGATCCAGCCCCTTCTTTCTTGCATCCTAAGGGGTCCTGGCTGTGCTCTTTGTTCTGTGTAACAACAAGAGGCATCCAAGACTTTATACTGAGGTTGGGTTTCTTTCTTTACAATGAAATCCAGCACCTGGAGTCAGAGGACCCAGATTCAGATCTTAAGTCAGACTACTGCTAACTGTGTGGCCTGGAACAAGGTACCAGACCTCTCTCACCCTGTATGCTTGTGCTTGCAGTTTTGGAAGGAGGATGAAGGTACCCTGTTTGTGAGAGCAAATGAGATAATATTTTTATAGCAAAGGCATAAGCAGCTACTATAGAAATGCTTATTCCCTTCCTTCCCGGGCTGATTGCTGATGAGGGTTGTCACCTATCAGGGCTGGGATAGTAGGTAGCTCCCCAAGATCCTCCAAGAGCTCATGCAGAGGATCTCGGTGATCGGGTGCGATTGAATCCTGATGTTCCAGTAACAGCTATGAAGGAAGAGGGAAAGAAGTCAGAACTGGGGTCCAGACTCAACTTCAGACAATACTCTCATTCCCCAGTTATCTTCGTCCCCACCATCTTCACAAGAGGCCCAGAGCATCCTAGATGGCAGGGTTTGTGACAAGCCCTCTCCCTGCCTCCCCTCCTCACCTTGTGAGTGCTAATAAGCTCTCCCACAGTGATGTAGACCATAGGTTTGGCCACAGCCACCATATCTGAGTATTCATCCATGGCGAAGCGTTCTTCAGGCTCTGGTACGCGGCAGGCTTTGTAGATGAACTTCCTATCTCAGAGAGGAAGGGAGAGAAGTGTGAAGTGAAAGACTAGGAAAGCTCTCCAGCCTCATGGTCAGTTATTCCAACATATTCCCTCACATACTTCCTACCACCCCCAAAGACTTGTAGTGAGTTTTAAATCAAGGCCAAGACTCTCAGATTCTTCCTCTCCTTTGACCTATTCCATTCTCCTATGCTACCTGGGACTCTATAACCAGAGAGGGTGAGCTTAAGAGCTCAATAGTCCAAAGTGAACATTTTATAGAGTATAGTAAAAAAAAGATCAGCATCTCATGTCAGGAAATGTGGGTTCAAATTCCAACACAAACAATGGCCAGCTTGTATGAACTTGGGCAGATTATTTAATTTTTTCATCCTCAGTTTTCTCCTTTCTAGTATAGGAACCATAATACTCAAATAATCTCCCTCACAGGATTGTTGTTGTAGAAAAAAGCATCCTATCCACTTTAACATAATAGAAAAATTTAAATTTTTAAAGACTTTTTCAAGGTCACTTGACCAGCAAAGAACTGCTCCTCAATGAACATTTTTCCACTGGACCTCCAGAATTCTTCTGTAAGATGACTTTGATTAAAAAAAAAAAAAAGGATTCTGATCAATGAATTTGGGCATGCAAGAACTAGAAAAAGAACAAATTAAAAATCTCCAATTAAATACCAAATTGGAAATCCTTTGAAAAAAAATCAAAGGTGAGATTAATAAAACTGAAAGAAAATCATTGAATTAATAAAACTAGAAGTTGGTTTTAAGAAAAAACCCAATAAAATAGATAAAGCATTTGTTAATTTGATTTAAAAAAGAAAAGAAAATCAAATTACTAGTATTAAAAATGAAAGAAGTGAATCAGATGAAGAGGAAATTAAGACAGTTGTTAGAAATTATTTTGTTCATTATATGCTAATACGTTTGACAATCTAAATGGATGAGTACATACAAAAATATAAGTTACCACCCTATACCAAGATAAGGTCAAAATGGGTTCATGATTTAGACCTAAAGGGTAATAGATTCTATAAGCAAATTAGGAGAACAAAGGATAGTCTACTTCTCAGATCTATGAAGAAGGGAGGAATTTATGGCCAAAGAAAAATCAGAGAGCATTATGAAATGTAAAGTGGATAATTTTTTTAATTGAAGCTTTTTATTTCTAAAACATGTGCATGGATAATTTTTCAACATTGGCCCTTGCAAAACCTTGTGTTCTAATTTCCTCCCCCCTTTTCCCCATCCCCTCCCCTAGATGGCAAGTAATCCAATATATGTTAAACATGGTAAAAATACATGTAAATCAAATATAGGTATACATATTTATACAATTTTCTTGTTGCACAAGAAAAATCTGATTAAAAAGAAAAATGAGAAACAAAATAAAATTCAAGCAACAACAACAAGAGAAGTAAAAATGCTATGTTGTGAACCATACTCATTTCCCACAGTTTTCTCTCTGGGTGCAGATGGCTCTCTTCATCACAAGATTATTGGAACTGGCCTGAATCATCTCATTGTTGAAGAGAGCCACATCCATCAGAATTGATCATCATATAGTCTTGTTGTTGCCGTGTATAATGATCTCCTGGTTCTGCTCATTTCACTTAGCATTAGTTCCTATAAATCTCTCTCCAGGCCTCTCTGAAATTATCCTGCTGATCGTTTCTTATAGAACAATAATATACCATAACTTATTCAGTCATTTTCTAACTATTGGGCATCCATTCACTTTCCAGTTTCTAGTCACTACAAAAAAGAGCTGCCACAAACATTTTTGCACATGTGGGTCCCTTTCCCTCCTTTAAGATTTCTTTGGTTTATAAGCCCAGTGGAAACAGTGCTGGATCAAAGGGTATGTATGGTTGCTTAGCCCTTTGAGCATAGTTCCAAATTGCTCTCTAGAATGGTTGGATCAGTTTACAATTCCACCAACAATGCATCAGTGTCCCAGTTTTCCCACATACCCTCCAACATTCGTCATTGTCTTTTCCTGTCATCTTAGCTAATCTGAAAGGTGTGCAGTGGTACCTCAGAGTTGTCTTAATTTGCATAAAATGGATAATTTTGATTACATTAATTTAAATTTTTTTTCTCATAAACAAAACCAATGCAGCCAAGATTAGAAGGGAAACAGAAAGCTGGGGAAAAATTTTTTTTACAGCTAGTGTTTCTGATGAAAGCCTCATTTCTAAAATATATAGAGAATTGTCTCAAATTTATAATACAAGCTATTCCTCACTTTATAAATGGTCAAAGGATATGTACAATTTTCAGATGAAGAAATTAAAGTCATTTCTAGTCATATGAAAAAAGCTCTAAATCATTATTGATTAGAAAAATGTAAATTAAGACAACTCTGAAGTACCATTTCACAGATCTCAGATTGGCTAAGATGACAGGAAAAAATAATGATAAATATTGGAGGGGATGTAGGAAAACTGGTACCTCGATGCATTGTCGGTGGGGTTGTGAAATGATCCAACCATTCTAGAGAGCTATTTGGAATTATGCCCAAAGGGCTATCAAAATGTGCATACCCTTTGATCCAGCAGTGTCTCTACTGGGTCTATATCCCAAAGAGATCATAAAAGAGCATGTGCAAAAACGTTTGTAGCAGCCCTTTTTGTAGTGGGGCAAAGAGCTGGAAACTTAGTGTATGCTTCTCAGTTGGAGAATGGATGAATAAATTATGGTATATGAATGTGATAGAATATTATTATTCTATAACAAATGATGAGCAGGTTAATTTCAGAAAAACCTGGACTTACATGAACAGATGATGCTAAGTGAAATGAGCAGAACCAAGAGAACATTGTACCCAGTAACAACTAGATTATGTGATGATCAATTGTGACAGACTTTGCTCTTTTCAACAATGTGGTGATTCAAGGCAATTCCAATAGATGGAAAATATCATACACATCTGGAGAGAGAATTATGGAAACTAAATATGGATCAAAGCATAGTATTTTCAATTTGTTGCTGTTTGCTTGCTGTTTTATTCTTTCTCTCCCCTCCCCCCTTTTGATCTGATTTTTCTTGTACTGTACAATTTATATGGAAATATGTTTAGAAGAACTGTACATGTTTAACCTATACTGGATTGCCTGCTGTCTTGGGAAGAAGGGAGAAAAATCTGAAACACAAGGTTTTGCAGGAGTGAATGTTAAAAACTATCTTTGCATGTATCTGGAAAAATAAAATACTGTTAAAATATATATATATATATATATATATTACTTAGAACAACAGAAGAAATAATAAAATACTTAAAAAAAAAATTAAACAAGTCATCAATGAACTTCCTAAGGGGAAAAAAAATCCTCCAGGACTAGATAGACTCATAAGGGAATTCTATCAAACATTTAAAGAGCAATTAATCCCAGTAGGTGAAATAGGTGAAGGAGTTCTACTAAATTCTTTTTTTTTTGGACATAGCTCATACCCAAACTAGGAAGAGTCAAAACAGAGAAGGACAATTATTGACCAATATCCCTAATGAATACTGATGCGAAAAATTTAAATAAAATACTAGCACAAAGAGATTATAGCAATATATCACAAGAGTCATATGCTAATTTATGCCAGGTGAGATTTATGCCAGGAATGCAGGTCAGATTCAAGCTAATGATGAAGCATACTATCTATCTCCAGAGAAAGAAATGATATTTACTGAATAAAGATTAGAGATGCTATTTTTCACACTTTCTTTCATTTTCTTCTTTTGAGTTTTCTTGTACAAAATGATTAATATGGAAATGTTCTATGTATTTGCACACATATAACCTACATTTAATTCCTTGTTGTCTCTGGGAGAGGAAGGAGAGGGAGGAATAGAATTTTCAATTCAAAACTTTAAATAAAAGTGTTAAAAAAGACATATTTAAAAGGGGGAGAGAATTTTGGGTGTGCCAACAATGAGGGAGGGAGATTCCCACAGGAGCTGAGGACAGTTGGAAGCATGACTCACAGACCTGAACTTGAGGTGTGTCTCCTCCAAGTAGGAGTTTAGAACCCGAAGGTGCCCATTCTCTCCAGAGAAGGGCTTGCCAGCTGCAGCATGTTGAAGGAGCTGGGCCACAGCTCCCAAGACATGGCGCTGGGAGGATGTCAGAGCACCACCTGCTGTGAGGTCCACAATATCGAAGGCATCAGGGGCTACCACAGCTGGGTTCAGGAATCGGTAGTACAAGAGGTTCCCCACTACCTGAGGGTGTAGAGTACAGGAGAGAATCATACACTAGTTCCCACCAAATGTCAGAGTCCTCTGAGACCTTTGGGGTCCAGACAAGTTCCACCTCAAAGGGACTTGCCCTACATCCCACAATAAAGTGAAGCAGAGCCGGGTCTGCCTCCATCAGCAGAGTCCTAGAAGAAGAGGAAAAATCCAGTTCTTTTAGCCTCAAAGCTTGGGCCAATTTAAATTTCATTTCTTGGAGTTCCCTTCTGTTCTTCTGGGAGGAACTCTGGGACCAATGAGGCTAAGAAAGAGGCTGTCCTATTTGGAGAGAAAGACATAGATGGGGTGACTCTGGCCATCCTAGGCACTCACCTTACAGATCTCACTTTCTGTAGCACTAGGAAACTTCTCCGCCAGAGAAGTCTTCAGGACTTTTGCAACATAACGCATCCCATACCTGAAACAGTAAGTAGAACAGGGGGCTAAACATGTAGCCTTCTTCATTCCTCTTCCTATCCCTAACAGCAAATGCACCAAGTGAGAGAACTGTACTATTTTTCATCTAAGTTTAAGCCCTTTGATGTCACCTCTGAACATGAAGGTGAAGGGATTCCTACTAAGGTTCCAACTGCACCCCCCCTCAGAATCCTTCCATATACTTCTTGCATACCCACAACCACCACCCTGGCACAGGTGTCTCTCTGCCACTGGCCTTCTCCCTTCTTCTAATCCATTTTGTACATGTCACCAAATTTACCTTCCTAAAGTATCATGTTCCTTCCCTGATCAAGCATCTCCCACAGCTCCCTATAACAACATGTCCATTGTTCAGATAACATCTGCAAACCTGGGAGTTCATCAAACCCAGAAATCTGAGCAGTCTCTAAATATGGCACTAAGCAACATTCCATGGAAGGATACAGACACATATCATGGTTAGCTGGCCTCCAAGGTCAAGGATCAACCAACCAAGTAGGAAGCCTTCATCGAGTATAGAAGTATATGTCTGGTCCTTTGATAAAGATATACCTCCAACACTCTTGGCAGTGCCTGAATGTTAACAATTTTTATAGTTGGCATTTATATAGAGCTTTGAGTTTGGAAAATGCAATATATACGTTATATGTACATATAATGACAATAATAATTAACATACACAGCACTTACTGCATGCCAGGCTCCATGCTATGCTTATTTGATTCTCACAACAACCTTGGAGGGAGATGCTATTATTGTCCCAATTATACAGATAGAGCTCAAACTTGCTCTCTCAAAACTAGATAAATCGAACCACAAAATAAGAAAGAAGTTAAGGAGGTAAATAGAATTTTAGAAAAGTTAGGTATGATAGACCTTTGGAGAAAATTGAATGGAGACAGAAAGGAGTATGCTTTTTTTCTCTGCGGTTCATGTACACAAAAATTGATCATCTATTAGGGCATAAAAATTCCAATTATACAAATGGGGAAACAGAAGTAAATGGAGGTTCTTGGATTAAGTGTCTGAGGCTGGATTTGAACTCAGGTTCAAGTCCAATACTGTTCACTGTGTTACCATATTGTCCTCAGAGTTTTAGTAGCAGAACATTTCATCTGCATGCTCTCACTTAATCTTCACAAAAGCATCTCTCCAAAGCCTACTGTGATGTCTCATCTTGGTATGTTTCTGAAGGCAGTGTCTCCCATGCTTGAAAGACTTCAGTCAGTCAACAACTAACAAACATTTAACATTTAACTAAAACTATTAGTATCTATCTGCATGCTAGGTGCTATGGATACAGAGAGGTCTCCAGGAGCTCACATTTTAGTGGGGGAAACAATATGTTAATAACTATGTAAGTAATGCCTCAACAGGAAGGCACTGGAGCAGTTGGGGGCCTGGGAAAGGCTTCCTGTAAAGGGTGAGGTTTAAAGTGAGTCTTGAAGTCAGCCAAAAGGCAGAGCATTCCAAAAAGAGTAAAAAGACACCACAAAGGAATCATCTCTTAAGACTGGATGGGTAGGAAGCATAAGGCTTGTGGAGGGCTCTAAAACCCAGCTGAACAATATGCATTTATTAAGTACTTACTGGGTGCCAGACACCATGCTAAGGGTTGTAAAGGGCTCTAAAAGCCAAATAGAATTAGTCAACAAGTATTTATTAAGCAATTACTGTGTGCTAAGGCCTGGGTATACAAAGAAGAGCTTTTAAGGAATTCATAGTTTGATGGGGATTTTATAGTTAATCCTGGGGGAAATGGGGAGACATTGGAGAGTGACTTGGTCAACTTGTGTTTTAGGAAAATCATTTTGGTGCTTGTATGGAAGATGGATAGAGTTGGGAGAAATTATTCCTTGGCTATTGCAATAATCAAGGTATGAGATGAGGAGGACCTGTACCACAGTAGTGGCAGGGTCCTCATCATTTAATACCTTGATTATTGCACAGTAGTGGTGGGGTCAGAGAAGAGAGGGACAAATACAAGAAATGTTGTGAAGGTAGAAACAACAAGGTTTGGCTACAGACTGACTTGTGAGAAGAATATGAGAGAGGGGAGTCAAAGACAGAAGTAGAAAGTCAGGGTGTTATGGCATCAGACTATACTATGTTGGCTTTATGAGAGCCACCTAGCTAAGCCAGGAGAGGTTTCCTCTGGCCACTTGATGATAAGTTCTTTTGCCAGAATAACACATAAAATAAAAAGTATAAACTACCCTTAATCTTATTTGGATCCTTTCTTCTCTTAAAGGGGCAAAGTCAGAATGATGGTGAAGGAAGAAGATGATGTTAAGAATCAGTTTTTAGACCATCCATAAACATTAACTTGGCTGTTGATATTCTTAATGAGAAGTCCTCATCTAGTAGATATTTTCCTGGAAGAAATGAATTAGGTGTGGGATGATCCTTGTTGGTCACATTATAGTGGGGATTCCATTTGGATATGGATTGGACTAAACAGCTACTCTCAGTTTCTGTGATTTTGACATTTTTACTGTAAATGAAATCATAGAATAAAATGAATGAATGAAAGGATGGCTTCTCCTTGAAGAGACAAATGGAGGAGCTGATGAGACTTGGTTTTATTGTGGTCTGAGGGCAACAAGAAAACAGCTTTTCAACAGAATATTTGGTGATCACATTTTGTTGTGTTGATAATAAGAATTGAAAGAAAAGATCATCATGAAAATAACTGCAATTTATACACCAATAGCTGTTGTAGAGGAAATGGAAGTAAGGACATTTTCTCTAGAATCAACACATACTTTCATACTTGTTGACCTCAAGTCAAAGATGGGGTTAGGAAAAAATGACAAAGAAAAATGCTGGAATGGAAAACTTGGTTCAGTATTAAGAAACAAGAAAGGGCAAAGGCTAAGAGACTGCATAGAAGCCTCATGTCTACATGATGTGACTATTTTCTTCAACAAGATGGGAGATAATAGACACTGAGAATACTGAATAAAAATCACCAAAAAATGAAATGTATTATATTCTAATGGACAGGAAATGACTGTTTATAGATTTGGGGAGTCATTTCCAAATCAGCTGTCTATGTGCATTTAGAATATCAAGGAAGCACATAGAAAGGACCAAATGGATGAAGGGTATCTATTGTCTGGACTATGATATGTAGTTGGAGGGACAATCCAAGGAATTGATCTATTAAGAACAAAAACCAAAATCAAAAGCAAATAAAATGTTTAGAACTGTATATGTGTAACCTATATTGTATTACTTGTTTGTTTTCTAGTGGAGGTAGGAGGGAGAAAAATTTGGAATGCAAGGTTTTACAAGGGTGGCTGTTGAAAACTGTATGTATTTTGAAAGATAAAAAGTTATTATCATTTAAAAATTGAGAATTAACATATGCAAAATAAAAAAAAATGAAAAAAAAAGTAAATTGAGAAGGTAAAAGACATTTTTAAAACTTCCATGTAGATAAAAGAAAAATCAGCACAGATTTTGCTACAACAGAAATCAAGAGTCTAAAACCCATGTCAGACAGCAAACACTTAGTATTCTTGACAAGTAAAGAGACACAAGAAAATATAAACTTGTTTTACACAAGATTATAAACAATATCATCTCATAAAATAGTAGAAACAGTGGGAAGAACAGCATGTTTGCAGAGCACTTGGCAAGAGCCCAACTAGCCAGATTATCCCAAATACATTTTAAAATTTAAGTGGAATCACAATAATAGCTGGCATTTATATAGCATCTACCAAGTGCTGGGCACTATGTTAAAAACTTTAGAAACATTATCTCATTTGATCCTCACATAACAATCTTGGGTGAAAGTCATCGAAGATTCTCCAAAGAATTAAAGTTGTGGGTCTCCCAGAAGACAACCCAGTGGTGCATGGTAACTAGATTGTGACATATCACCAATGAAAAAATACACAAAAGAAAGAGCATAAAGGACACCATCAAAGAGAAATGGAATGGGAAAAGGAAGCTGAAGCAGTTACAAAGTGAGAATGTACCCATAAAGAAATTATGGGAGAATCTGAGCAAGAACTGCACAGTGTGAGGAGTGGATGGGTGAAGATCTGCATCACAAAAGGAAGCACTCACAGGTGTAAGACCACAGATCCTATAGAACTGTAAACTCCTTGAAGGCAGCTACTGATTTGTTTTTGTCTTGGTATTCACAAACACAGTATGTAACCACATACAGTAGTAGATATTTAATGAATACTTGTTAAACCAATCCACCCAAAAATAACAACACAGAGGGAGATGTTATTGTCCCATTTTACAGATGTAGAGAATGAAGCTAAATTCAATCTTAGCTGTCTGAGGTCAAACTCAAGCAGAGTTAGACTCAAGAAACAGCCCTGTCTTTGAACTCTGGATAAGGAAGACCTAGATTCAAGCCTTAACTCAGCCATTTACTAGCTTGGTGGCTATTCATGCCATCTCTCTGGGCCTCATCTGTAAAATGGAGAAAATAATACTTATACTACCTATTTTACAGAGTGGTAGTGAGGAAAGTGCTTTGTAAATTTTAAAGCACTCTAGGAACCTGAGATACAACTGTTACTATTATTCTCCTATAAACCTTTGTCTTTCCAGGCTGAAAAGTCTGGGTGTTTTCAGTCTATTTTTATGTGGCAAATCTACCTATCTCCTTTCCCTTGCCCCTCTGCCCCTATTTAAGTGCTCTTCTCCAATCCTTCTCTGGAACCATCTGGTCTTTTTTTTTTAATTTTTATTTTTTTAAGTGCAATGACCCAAACCACAAGGTATCCCAGCTCTTTCCCAGGTTTGACTTCCCTGGAAGGACCTTTAAGGTACCTCTGCTTATCCTGCCTCCTCCCTGGATGGCTCTACCCCTCCCAAAGTTCTTCTGGCCCAAAGTGCCCCTTTTCAGCTGCCCATTCTCAATTCCTTCCCAAATCTACTCAACTCTTTCTTTCTTGAGGATACTTCTAGCTCGACATCACCTTACCCTTTCTTCCAGGCTGCCCCTCCCTATCCCAAACCTGAAAGAATTTTCCCCAATTCAATTCTCTGCCTGGGCTAAGGAGCCTACATACGGGATCTGATCCACAGATGAAGTGATAGCTGCAAGAAACTTCTCTGTCACATTAAGAAGGTTTCGTAGGCTGATGTCCATCCGTCTCTGGACCTCTGGATGACTCAGAGCCTGCTCAGGAGTAACATCGTAGGGGAGATGGCTGTGGACAAAGAAAGTCAAGGGCTTAACTCACCGAGCTACTTCCATGGGCTAGAATAACATTGCAAGGAATGCTACCAATCCCAAGGAAATCCCCGTCCCCAAACAAATCTGCATAATGAGCTAGAATTGTAAAACTTTGTTCAGAACAACCCGGGCCATCAGAGGGGATCAGACAACAGCTAAAAAAAGAAGTTGGGCAAGATAGGAGAAATTCTAATGGGAAAGGGGCTTCAGGGAAAAGAAGTGAGAAGAGGGATGGGGGAACCTATAGATCTGGGGAATGAGCCCCAAAAGGGACAAAGAAAGAGAGCAGACAGCATGGGAAGGCCTGGAAACAGAGGCTAAACTGTCTTTATATCAGATCTGAGAAAGGCAAAAAGGGATGGACTGGGTCAGAACAGTCACCTTCACTCTTTTTCAGTCTGAGAAACATCTTCGCCCTGTTTACATGATCTATGGGGCCACCCACTCCTCTGAGATTGGATGGGGCAGCATCCCATTTAGCTACATTTGCCTAATAGGTTGTCAAAAGCTGCGTGCAAGCATGCCTATCCCCAGCCTAGCAATTCTGACAAGTCATATGTATGCACCAATTTAGCAATTGAGCACATTTGCATATGGCTTTATTTGCATAAATCCCATGAAAATCACCTTAAAGGGATATCTCATCTCTACTTTTTCTACTGACCCCCACTCCTTCATTCTTTCATTAAAGCTGATACCTAATTTGCACTTGCTTATCACCTTCAAAGGTTTTCCACCCCACTTGTGTAACCTAAGACCAAGGCAATCCATCAGCTCCCTACTTATCCTGGGCCCTCTCACCTCTGCTGCCCAGTCTGGGCCTCCATCTGGTTGACCCAAGTCTTATAGAGATGAATGGGGTCAGTGTGGACAGTGAGTGTCTTGTCTTCAAGGACATTCTGGATCACTCCGCCCAGGATCTCCCGCAAGGCGCTCTGTCCCCGGCCATTGCGGTAGAAGCTCAC
Organism: Myrmecobius fasciatus; assembly: GCA_023553655.1. Lineage (NCBI taxonomy): Eukaryota > Metazoa > Chordata > Mammalia > Dasyuromorphia > Myrmecobiidae > Myrmecobius > Myrmecobius fasciatus. Next base: position 23,841 of record JAJPUD010012094.1, read on the forward strand.
CACCAGCTTGACAACTGTTGGGTTGCCCATCGCCATATCCTGGGGCTGCTCAACCTTGGATCTATAATACAAGGGGAACACGCTTTTCACTTTCCAGTCTCCATAAGACACCACACTTCCCACTGGAACACAGGAGAAAGTTGGGCTAGATATGACTTTTTTTTTTCAATAGGGAAATACAGTTTATTTTCAAGGTATTAAGAAGCTATTTACTTTTTTTTAAAAATTAAAAGCTTTTTATTTACAGAACATATGAGTGATTTTTCTACATTCATCTTTGCAAAATTTTTTTTGTTCCAAGTTTTTCCCCTCCTTCCTTCTCCCCACCCCTCACCCCTAGATGACAGGTAATCTAATATATACTAAATATGTTAAATTATATGACAAATCCAATATTTGTATACATGTATACAACTATTATTAAGAAGCTATTTTACAAGCAATAGGGTGTAATAAAAATATATATAAAAAAGGAGTGGTCAATGTTATAGGCTTTATAATTTACAAAAGCAAATATTTCTGGCAAACACTAATATTTCTCATACAAATACAACTTGAAATCAAGCTAAAATGGTTATTTAGGTGGGTTATATAGTATTTGGAGTAATTGGGCTAACTCCACATTTAGATATGATTTCTAAGATTCCTTCCAGTTCTAAATTTCATCATCCTTTTTGACACTTGCCTAGTCAAGGTCTCTGTCCTTTGGGAACTTGACTTTAAGGTTTCCAATGCTTAGAAAGTCATTTTGTCTAGTCTACATCCTTTTTGCTAATGTGTTCAACATATGATGTCATATCTTGTCCTTACCAAATGACCACCATGAAATCCTGAGGTCACTCCACTTTTGACCCAGAGTAAGAAGACAAGGAAGGAGTCACAGGATCACTTCTCCCCTCTTATACCTGAAGAAATAGTGACTCGACTTTCAGGAATAAAGACTCCCTTGGAAAGTGGTTCTGATGCCTTCTAACATTAAGTCCTTTCTCATGTCTGTCTTAAGTTATTCTTGGTGTTTTCCTTTCATACCCACCATTTTCCTATCACACTTACTTGATTTCCTCCTGGAGGGCAGTCTTAAAAAGCTGGAGAAGGAGGTAGGCTTCTCGGCGATTGGAGGCATAATTGTACAGGGTAAAAATGACTGACTCCATAAATTTTGTGGTCTTGTTCTGTGGCATCTGGAAGATTAGCTTGGCCAGGTAAATGGGCTGGGTCTGCAGGAAAGAAAGATGGGAGTGGCTATAAATAGTAGCAAGAAGGCCATAGATGAGACCCAAAAAAGGGGTACTTCTAAGGTGGTGGAGAGATCTCTGCCACCTGGGTCAGGTGAGAGACAGCGGCTTGCTAAGAAAGGGAGACAGATGTGATAACCTTGTCATTGAAGATATCAAGGGAGAGGTTACCAGGATGCTACATTACCAGTAAGGCTGACTCAATCAAAGGTAGGAAGATGGACATAACCTTGGGAGGTCCCAACCTTCAAGGGAGCTTGGGGGGTTAGGCGGAGGAGAGGGCAGAGCTTCCTTCTCCTTCCAGTGTCCTCTACTCACCTGGAGCAGGTAAAAGAGGTGTTGGTAGGCCTCTAATTTCTGCCGTTTCTCTTTGCTCAGTGACTTTAATCCTTTCCGCCTGTCTGGCAACATCATGTGTGACAGATGCTCCTTGTTCTTCTTGGTCAGCTTCTTGCTGTGTGAAACAACCTCCTGTGGGTGATAAGAAGAGAGGGAAACCTCAAGATCCAGCCCAGAACATATGGTCTGATGCCGGGGTTGGGGCAGAGGCAGAACTTCACCTCTTAGCAGCCTAAAGCTGCAATTTAAGGCATGGATGTGAACCTGGGGCGATTGATAAGTGGAAGGAGAGAGGGGAAAGGTAATAAAGACAACAGCAATCAGCATTTATAGAGTACTTGCTATGTGCCAGGCATTGTACTGAGTACTTTACAATTATTATCTCACTTAATAATACTAATAACTACTATGAGCATTTATATAACAAGATGAGAAGTGAGACAGAATTGAGGGGGAAGATCAGGTTGAGATCTTTCCCCTCAATTCTATCCCATTTCTCATCTTGTTGAGGGAGAGTAGGGAAAGATAATAAAGACAATAGCAATTATGTGCTTGCTTACTATGTGCCAATCATAGTAAGTATTGTACTTAGTATGTACAATACTTAGTACTAAGCACTTTACAATTATTATCTCATTTAATAATAATGATAAGTAACATTTATATACCTACCTACTATGTGCCAGGTATCAAATACTCTACAATTATTATCTCATTTAATAAAAATGAGAGTTAACATTTATATGGTATCTACTATATGCCAGGCAACAATTATACTTAACAATAATATCAATTAATAATAATAATTATGAGCATTTATGTAGCAAGATGAGACATGGGACAGAATGGAGGGTGAAGATCAAGTTGAGGGGTGACTTTTTAGTGGTCACTCCTACTGAGAATGGCATACTCCCCTTTCTATCCTGAGGGAAAGGGTGTACAAGGAGGGAAAATATCATTGTATGAAAAGGGATTCTCTTTGGGGGCTCTCTCCTGGACTCCATCTTCACCAAGGATAGTAGGGAACAGAGTAGAATTTGATTAGAATGCTCTTGCTGCAAAGGAGACTTCAAACCAGAATGAGAAACTGGGAGAATTTATGAAATCCAGAAATTTTAAAGAAGATGGCAATGATTTGATGGGGAACTCCTCCTAGGATGCAAGGGAATGGCCAAGAAAACACCTCAAGGGCATAATAGTCTAGGCTGGAGCCCATGCCAAGGAGAATACTGATGTTAATTCACATTCATATAGCAATGTGAAGGTCTACAACCCATTCTCCCCACAACCACCCTGTGAGGGAGTCCAATCTTACAAATGGGGAGGAGTGACTTTCCCTCAATGCCATATTTGAACTCGGGTCTCCTGGTGGTGTGTTCAGAGCTCTATTCTCTGCCTACACCATGATGCTCCTGAGGAAGGCAGGATGGAGCAATGATACAGATCATTATGAGTTATGATTGCAGCCACTAGTGCACAGAGTGCCTGGCCCCAACTTTGGGCTCAGACATTTATTAGCTGTGTGACTCTGGCCACATCACTTAAGCTCTTATTTGCCTCAGTTTCCTTAGTTGTGAAATGGGGATAATAACAGCACCTCCCTCCCAGAGTCATTGTAAAGATTAAAGGGGATAATAATGATAAGGCGTACTTAGCACAGTGTCCGGCACATAGCTGCCTTTCTATATGTGATGATGGACTGGAGCCAGACGCATGGTGTGGGCTCTTGATGGATTACCTGCAGTGTGATTCTGTTCTTCACCAGCAGGCCAATCTTGATGTCCATCAGGTTGAGGTCCTGCTCCAGTTGTTGGTTGGACCGGATTTTCCTGACCACCTCCTCCTGTAGCTTCAGCAGCTCAGCCTCTTCCCAGAAATCTTGCTGCCTCTGATCCAGGAGGTGGGCAAATCGACATACCACACTGAGAGGGGGGTGTTGATCGTGGACTGGAGGGAGACAATGGTGGGGGGGAGATGAAGGCTAGGAGAACCCTCCTCAGTTCTCACCAGCCCCCATCTCTTGCCACTTCATTTCCTTCTGTTCTTCGTGGAGATGGGAGACCAGGAGCTCCATGCTCCTAAACAGCATCCTCTTTTACAAAGTAGGATCCTCACCCTCCATCCTGACTACACCATTAACTTGTCCTTGGCACAGTTAATATTCTTGGAGTTGTCTGTGCTATCTATCCCCAGGAGCTTTTTAGCAATAGACACCTACCTCTAATATGAACTGTCCATTCCTATGTTCCTCAGATTCTTAAGTCTCAGTCTTGTTCCTTTCTTTCTATTCAGATCTCCTCTGACTCAGATAACAAGAACCTCCTGACCAGCCTTTTCCCAAAGGTACCCATATCATAGCCAGATGTTCAAAGAGGCTTTTTTTTTTTAAAGGTTATCTGTGGTTTTTTTTTTTTTTAGATTATACATATATATTCATTTTTTTACATATTTCCACATGAGTCACTTTGAGAGAGAAAAATAAGAACAAAAGGAAAAAAAACACAAGGAAAAAAAAACAAGGGAAAAAAAGGTAAAAATTATATGCTTCAATTTGCAGTCTCCATAGTTCTCTCTCTGGATGCTGATGGCATTTTCCACCCAAAATTTATTCAAAGTGGCTTTTTTTTTTTTGTTTTTTAATACTATCTTTTTTGTTGTTTTGTTTTGTTTTGGTGTTGTTGTTTTGAGGCATTTGGGAGTTAAGGGTCACACACCTAGAAGTGTTAAATATCTGAGGCCAGCTTTGAACTCAGGTCCTCCTAAATTCAAGGTCAGTATTCTATCCAATATTCTATTCACTGTGCCATCTAGCTGTCCTCAAAGTGGCTTTTTAAGCAACTATTTTAGTCCCATTTTTTGTCCTTCTCCAGACCTACAGTTCCCTCCAATGATCATTCCCCATTCATTCCAATTCCCTGGTCTGAACTACTCATAGGGTCACAGATTTAGAGCTAAAAGGAATCTTAGAAGCCACTGAATCCAAACTCCTCATTTTGCAGATGAAGAAACTGAGGCAGAGAGGTCATTGGACTTGTCCAGGAACACATAGCTAGTAAGTATCTGAGACTAGATTTGAACTCAGGTGTCCTAGACAATGCACCCACCTAGTGGCCTTAAAAAATAAAAAGAACAGAGGATGGTATTTGTGCATTCAGATGAATGAAAAAATTCAGCACCTGATCACTTTGTGGTGATAAGAGTTCTCCAAAGCTGGCTAGGCTGAATCTCATATAATAGACATAGTCTGCTCATTAATATATTATGATAAAATTCATTAATTTTTTATAGAGTCTAGTTATTAATCTAAGCCTATTCCTATGACAGCAAATAATAGCTAGAATTTATGCCATCAGAGCAGAAGCTTCCCAAGAGTTGGGATTTTGTCTCCTTTTGCCTAAAGATCTCCTCTTAAATCAAAAGAAAAATTCAGAAATAGTGGAGGTTGACTGGAACTGTCAGATGATGGAAATTAAGCCCAGAGAGATAAAGCAGTTTACCTAAAATCACACATCAATCTCACTACCAAAACCAATAAACTGAGTTGCAAACCAACTTACCCAGCATCCTATAATCATCCCGGGCTCTTCTGGCTCGGAAAAATGCCTGGATCTTCACAACTGAATTAATCTGTTAGTGGGCAGAGAAAGAGAAAATTACTATCTTTCTTCCTCTTTCCTTGTTTGGATGGGTTGAAAGATGGCACACAAGGAGGATGAGGGACTAGCACTTACATTCTCTCGGAAAAAATGTAATCTTTCCTGATATCTCTTCTGAGCCACCCACATCCGGGCACAGGCCTGTATCTTTGGGAAGGAGACACAGTATTAGAGATATGCTATCCCTGTCAGGGCTACAAGCAAATCCTTGCTCTCAGACTGCAGGATGATGCCCCCCACCCAGCATTCAGAAAATACAATAACAACTTAAACAGAAACCCAATAAGAGTTTAGAGATCCTGGCTTCCTCCTTTAGGCTCAATCGTATTTCCAGCCACAAGTTATTTTTTTGCATCACTAGGGCTTAGCATAGTGCATGGCACATATTGTATTATTTTTTCAGTCATTTTTAAGTCTTGCGTGATTCTTCATACTCTGGGGTTTTCTTGGCAAAGATATCGGAGGGGTTTGCCTGTTTCCTTCTCCAGCTCATTTTACAGTTGAGGAAACTGAGGCAAACAGGGTTAAGTGGCATGCCCAGCTAGTCACCCAGCTAGATGAAATCTAGATGAATCTTCCTGATTCCAAGCCTGGTGCCCTATCCACTGCACCACCCAACTGCTCTGGTACATAGCAGGTGCTTAATAAATGTTATCGAGTTGCTTTTCCTTCAGTAATCTAAAAGCCCTTTCCTATAACACTGGGATGCAACAAGGGCAGGGAAACATAGATCTGCCTCAAAATGACTAGCGCAGCATCACCATCCACTCTGAGTAAGAGGCAGGAGCAAAAATGAATAATTGGGAATTGGCTGTCTGGGTTCCATTTCCCAGCTCTATCAATGCATGTGCTGTAATACTCAGAACAAGCCTCTTAACTTCCCCAGGACTTCTGGATTGCTAACCTTGAAGGGCTATAGAGAATTTTATAGGATCACATGATTTAGGGCCATAAAGATTATTGAGGTCCAAGCCCCCATTCTATGAAGGAGGAAACTCAGGGTCAGAAAAGAAGGACTCGAGGGAAAAAAAGAGGGCGAGGGTAATAACACATTTAACAGTGGTTAATCGATTTATGCCAAGCTATTTACCCCACTTAGTCCCTGTGTCTCCTTACTCTCACTCAGCCTAGGTGGCCATAAAGCCATTTCCTCTAGACATCGCAAAAAAGGCAGATTAAGAAATTGCTTCCAACAGGTCCCTTGTGGAGAGAAAAAGAAAGTCCCCAGAAACCCAACCATGGGTACCTTCATCACAGACGCCACATTTGCCTTTAAGAACTTCATTCGTTCTTGATAGATTTTTCTCTGCTGGTAACCTCTCCAATGAGACTGTAAGTAGGGAGAGAAAAGAAATTGTCTTATCTGCCTCCACTCCTGTCCCCTCCTCAAACATGAACAGCCCATGAAATCATATCCCATTATCAGATGCCCAGGAGTCAGGTTGCAGACCAAGAAAGACTGAGAATCTACATGTTTCCAAATTCAAATTCAACATTTATTAAGTGATTATAATGTGCTTCACACTACGATAAGTTTCACTCTGTGCAAGGATGAAAATGACAGTCCTGGTCTCAAGGAACTTACGTTCTACTGAGAAAATTAGAGAAGATGAAGGGGAAGGACAACACAGACCCAAATAAATCTGATACAAAGCAGGGAATAATGGGGGGAAACAATCATGCAGACAAGAAGCTCTAGGAAAATTTGAAGGCAATCAGGAATGGTTTTGTGGAAGATGTGACTTCTGAGAGAAGCTTTGTGTGATATAGAGAGAAATGAATGAAGGGACTGTCATTTAAAAGTTAATTTTCAACTAGGGTTGGACAACATAAATCTGTAGTCTATAAAGTTTATTAATTTCCTCCACTAGCTATATATTGGGGATGGAAAAAAACAAATTGTGGGGGTGATGCTAAGGATTAACAGAGGCTGAATGGTCAACAGACAAAGGGGCATAGATTATATGTGTATCCCTGCTGAGCCTGGTCCAATTCTACCCTGCATGTCCCAATCACCCACGAGTGTCACAGATACACAAACTAATACCCATAAGAACACATAGTTAATAGACATAGACTAAATCTTCTAATTTTATATATAAGAAAATTAGACCAAAAAAGATTAAAATAACTTGCCCAGTGTCAAAATGGTCATAAATAGTAGGGTCAAAATTTGAACCAAGGTGACCTGATGCCCAAACCAGCAATCTTCCTGTCATACTGCTCTCCCTCAAACATCATATATCCACACAAATCTTTATATATACCAAAGAACAAACACTCATCCAAACACATTCAGGAAGACTTTCTATTCCCTCACATAACAATATATCCATATTGTATACATCCAGAAATGCCATCTCTAATATATATAACACACATAAATATTGTGTGTATAGATATATACATACAAAAATATGTATATTTAAAAATAAAAAATAGGCAATATACATGTATTAAAAAAAATGGTATATATTATCAGACAACTCAAACTGAATGTCCAGTAGTCACCTTAACTCAATATGTCTAAAACTGAATCGTTATCTTTCCCTCTGAACTGTCCCCCCATTCCTACCTTTTCTGATACTAACAGAAGGAATACCATTCTCCCAATCCTTGAGGCTTATCACTATCTCTCACCCCACTTTTTCCATACCCCATCCCAATCCAATCTGTTGCCAAGGCCTGTTGGTTTTACCTTTGCAACCTCTTTTGAATATGCTCCTTTCTCTTCTCTGGCATTCTCATTGCTCTGGTGCGGAGCCTTATCATTCCACATCCAGATTATATCTGAATAGTCTACTCGTGGGTCTGTCTGCCTTGTCTCTGCCATCTCTAGTCTATTGTCCATTAAAGTGATTTTCCTAAAATGTCATGTCATTCCCCTACTCAATAAACTCTAGCAGCTCACTGTTGCCTCCAAGAGCAAATACAAAATGCCCTTCACAACCAAGCCCCCTCCCTCTTACTTTTCCAGTTTTCTTGCACCCTACTTCCCTCCCACCCCCAACATGTACTTTTCAGTCCAATGATAGTGGCCTCCTGGATGTTCCACAAACAAAACATTCTATTTTTGGCTTCAGACATTTTCATTGGCTATTCTGGCTCTCCCTCTTCCACTTCAACTACTGACCACTTTCTCCAACCCCTCCACCCCAGTGCCTCCAGTCTGTTAATTATTTATTTAGGTGGTATACAGTTTATACTTATTTGTTAGTGTGTTGTCTCCCCTTCAGATTGTGAGTTCCTTGTGGGCAGGGGCTATCTCTTGCCTCTATTTTTATCCCTAGGCCCTAGCTTGGCACATAGTAGGTACTTCTTAAATATTTACTGAATGATAGATATATAATGTATACCAAATATATCTATATTTCCATGCCCACAGTTACACTACTATACTTATATGCCACCAACTCACATAAACACCAGTCACACTCACATATACCTATGCAATATACATCTACAAGCATACACACATATATATAAGCCCAAATAACTACACATACACACACATATATGTATATAAAAATATAAAAACCCAACACATAAACATAGTCATCATGCATATACACACACATACTACCCTCCTTCCCTTTCCCCCCCAAAATTCAGGTCTCCTAACTCTAAGGCTATTGCTCTTTCTAGTTTGCTACAGAACAGACTACATGTAGGAAAGCAGCAGGTTAGGCCCAGACCATGTAAGGCCCTGAATGTAAAGCTGAGACTGGGATTTCATTCAGTAGACTATGGGAAAGTTGTTATTATTCAGTCATGTCCAAATCTTCATGACCCTATTTGGGGTTTTCTTGGCAGAGATACTGGAGTGGTTTGCCATTTCTTTCTCTAGCTCATTTTACAGATGAGGAAACTGAGGCAAACAGGGTTAAGTGACTTGTTTAGGGTCACACAGCTAAAAAGGCTCTGAGAAGAGATTTGAATTCAAGTCTTCCCAACTAGGCCTAATACGCTATCCACTGTACATCCTAGCTGATCTTTAGGCAAGGGGAATGCTTATTGAATAAAGTTGACCATCACAGACCCCCCACACCCCTCCACACCCACACCCCTCCCGTCCTCCCCCCACACCCACACACACCAATAATTCTAAAAGTCGAAGTCTCAGATCCTTGGCCCAAGGGGAATATAGAATGATAAAGGAGGGGAAAAAGATAATGATTTAAGGAAAGAATGACATATTTGGCAAAATTGATCCCACCCAAAATAACTTACTCAAGATATCTATTGAGAAGGCTTTTTGGAATAGTAACCCTGAGCATGTTTAGAAAGGAGGAAAGAGGCAGAAGACAACTTCTGTACTTTGCCTCTCTCACTTCCCCCACTCCACAATCCTGTGGAATTTCTATCCCTTCTTCTACAATCTCCTTTCGTTTTGTTCTTTGGGCAAACAAAGGATTTCCATTTTCTGTGGAATAATCCTTTGGGGACCCAAAGACAATTTAGCTTTCACTCAGTATGGAAGTGAGACACTGAAAATTTGAGAAATTCAGAGTTTTGAAGACTGCTCTACCTGAATCTTGATAATGGCTGGGAGCCAGATCTTTAGGAAGTGGGAATGCTTGGCAAATTCCTGTCGAACAAGAAAGCCTCGCATCCGGGCCTGGAGCTGGATGACAAAGTCAACATTGGCCCTCCAAAGCTGGTGTCGGTCATAGGCGGCAGTAACTGTTGTGATTGCTGCCTGTGGAAAAAGAATGGATGGTAGGGAGGGTTAAAGTGACTGGCAGGTAGTTAGGGTGTCATGGTCAAGTAAAGGTAAAGGAAATTTTCCCTTCAGCTCCCACTTCAATGCCATGCTTTTTTTCCATCTATCACTTTGATCATTCACTTTGCCTATCTCACTCCCTCCTCATGCTCCTATAGAACTTTCTTCATTACTTGAGCACTCAGTAGATCACTGCCTTTAGAGCTAGAATAGAAATCAGGATTATTTAGATCATTTTTCAGATTAAGAAACTTGAGATCTACTTTAGAGGAAGTATCTTGTCCAAAGTCACATGGCTAATAAGTGATGGAGCTATGGCTGGAATATGACATTGCAAGAATATAACTTCCAGAAGAAGGGAAGCAAAAAGAATTGGAGTAGAGGCTTGGGAAATAGTTCACAATGTGTATAGACATATATGATAGTGATGATAGTGATTCAATTATTTGGACATCTGTTAGCACTCTTTCTGCCCAGAGAAGGGCTGCTAATAACTTTGTTCCAAACTTTCTTCCTCCCTTCTGCCCCTCAATTTGAAAAGGCAAGTGATATATTGATTATAAAGGTAAAGTCACATAAAACATATTTATACAAGCTAATCACTTTTGAACTTGCCCTTTCTGACCTTCCAATACTTCCAAACGTAGATGAAGCAATGAGGGGAATGTCTATTCTAGATTTAAACCTCACCAAGAAGGACAAACTGGTTTCTAGGGACAGAAATGGTGGGAAACTTACAGGGAAGTGAATATTCCATCTTAGAAATGATAAAAAATAAGAAAGCAATGCAGTCTGTCATCAGATTTGGGGAGAGCAGATTTCAAAAAGTTCAGGAGAAGAATAGGCAGGAGGCCATGGACTAAAATTCTACAGGGAGAGGCAGCTCAGTTTTGATGAGGATGAAAGGAGGGAACTGTTTGAAAAACCTGATGTAGACATACACGGAACTCAATAGCCAAGTTGGGTTTTTTTAAAGACATGTACAAAACATGAGAGGGCAAGTAATGGAGGAAGACAAAATCATAAACCTGAAGATTATCAGAGGTACACTAAAGCCATTAAGGAAGGCTAAAAAAAGGGCAGAATTTTAGTTGGTCAGTGAACATCTAGAAGAGGAAGCAGTGATCCCAAAGAGCCATCAAGAACAGGCCATGCCAGACTACCTCATATTCTTTTTTGACCAGCTTATAGGGAAAATATTACAATTTACTTAGATTTTAATTAACTCTGACAAAAATCCCTCATCTGTTTTAATGGAAAAGGTGAAGGTTGGAGACTATAATATATATATAATATGCTTAGGTAGATTTGAAAGTAGTTGAAAGCTGGGCCCAGAGAATAGTTTTTAATGTTTCTATGTCAATTTGAAAGGTCTCTTGTAAAGAGTTCCAGGTCTCTGTACTTAGACCTATATATTAATTGATTGATTTATGACTCAGATAAAGTCATAGAGAGGATGCTTATCAAATTTGCAGATGATATAACATTGGAAGTATAAGTTAGTATGTTAAATGAGAGCCAAGATTCAAAAGGATCGTTATAGATTAGAATTCTGGGTTGAATCTTTTTTATTTGGACCTGTCTGTACTTTCATCTGTGCCAGGAACTTTCAGTTTGGAAACTGTCTATTAAAACAACTCTTTGCTAACTTATAGTCATATATTTCCTGGTAGTAAGAGATGAAGAGACTTGGCTGTAGTTATAGTTAGTATGTGTCTACAATCAGTACTCGAACCCAAGTCTTCCTGACTAATTTTGACTATCTGGCCCTCTATTCATTATATCATACTACCAAATCGAAGATTATATGAAATAGGGATAAATGCAAAGTCTTCTACTTGTTTGTTTTTTAATTAATTTTACAATTACAAGATGGAAGAAGTGGGTAGGGTTAGACAGAAATTCAGCAGAAAAAAATTTTGAGATTTTAGAGACTGTAAGCTCAAAATAAGATACAAAAACGTTTATAGTAGCATTTTTTTTGTAGTAGCAAAGAACTGGAAACATAGTTGATATCCAATAATTGTAGAAAAGCTACACAAATTATTGGCATATGAACTATGTGAAATAATGAATATAAAAAATAACTCCCACCTCACCAGTGAAGAAATCCAGGTCAGTTATGCCTTGGAGGGTTCAGGAGAGGATTGGAGGGGAAAGAGTGGGAAGAGAGGCACCCCATTTTAGGAGAGATGCTGCTGACATGAAAGACATCCAGAAGATAAAAATCAGGACATGGCCAACAGCCTTAAGATCAAGTTGTATAAAAATCAGTTGACTGCTATAGTATGGATGTCAGGGTAAAGAAGAGGAGAAGACTGAAGGAGAGCTGCCTTCAAGCATCCAAAGGGCCGCCACACCAGAATTGGTCTGGCTCTGATCTCAGAGAGCAATGTCTAATAGTAGAAGTAGCAAAGAGACAAATTTAGGCTTGATATGAATGGGAGCACCTGCTGGCAGATCTATCCCAAAGTACAAAGGGCTGCTTCAGAGAGGAAGCAGCCTCCTCCACTTCAGACCAGCTCTTCTTATTTAGGTGAGGGCCAGACTAGATGATTTTATGATCCAGAATTGGAGGCTCCTGGCTACAGAGCTCTTTCAACTTCATTAGCCAGGCTGCTTGAGTCTCAAGTTCTGGGGGAACCTCCAGGGGACCCTCCTCCCAGTTTCCAAGCTGCTGACTTTAGGGCCGTGGGAGCAACCACAAAAGCTTTGTAAATTCCTGATCTCTGAAAGAAGGCAGGCACGAAACTAGGGACCTCACTAGGAGGGGCTTATTGTGTCTGTGATCAATCCATAATCAAGTCGGGAGGTTTTAGTCTCCCTTCTCACTAACCTGGATCTCTTCACGGGTGAGGTGGGAAGTATTTAGGGTACAATTAGCAGGACGTTCCCAGGTCCCCTGGAAAGTTTGCAGGTGGAAGTAATAGGCGATGCCATCCTTCGTCTGATGCTGGACCCAGAAGAATCTGTTTCCTAAAGGGAAGCCATGGAAAAAGGGAGAAGGGGTAGAGAGATTTGAAGAGATGGGGGGACAAGGAGGAGGAATGAGAACAAAGGAGGGTGGAGGATTGATACCTGGCTGTTGCTTCCTTTCCATGATATCCTGCAATGCCTTCTGGTAGTCATCAGCACATTCTGTGACCACCCCACAAAGGGCCACAGCAGGATTGCGTAATACTCGTTCCGTCTGGGCTGACTTCCCCTCCTTGATGGCTTGGTTGATAGCAGCCATTCCCAGGGCCACTAGAGTGGCAAGATAAGAGAGAAAAGTCAATAAGAGAGAAAAGCTTCCCCAAGGAGCATGCTGTTCTGGACCCTGGGAGAGGTGAGAGAGAAGAGATACAGTGGGATGGGGAAGAGAAGACAGCAAAATGGAAATAGGAAGGGTTGCTGTCAGTCTGGCAAGGTCCCTGGAGGAAGACAATGCTGAACTAGATTAGGAAGGGGAGCAGAAATGGAAGTGGATGGATAAAGAAGAACCAAGTTTCTCAGGAAGGAAGAACAACTACTGCAGTGTGATGTGGTTAAAGGCAAGACATGGGGAGGGAACATGGAGTAGGGAATCCAAGGTGGAGGAGTCAGGTAGACAAGGCTTGATTCACTGAGACACTCGGGCTCTGCCTTCAAGAAGCTGAATAGACAGAAGGTATGATGCAAAGGACACACTCCAAGAGGAAACATGAATCGCTTTTTGCATCAGCTTTACCTTAGTCTTATCTCATATACTTTCATACTCCAACCTATATTCCAATCAAATGGGACTAATTCCCTGTCCTCCAATTGGGCAGAAGAAGAAGAAAAGGAGGAAGATATTTTTTCAGCCTGTTGCATGATTTCTTACATACTCTTGGCATGTGCCAGTGTTGGGAGTAATACATGAGAAGGAGGGTCAGGGGAAGACAAGTGAGGCAGTAGATGGGGGTTGAGTACAAAAAAGATTCTCTTATCTCTTTGACTATTAAACAGTCTCTCCTAGCCAACAGGTCTTCTGTTATTGTCAGTCTGCCTCTTCTCAGGAGGTGGATAAAGAGGAATGGGAATGAAATAGGAATGTGCATAATTATCCTTCTTACTATTCTGAGCTGCCTCTGTCTCCTGATTAGCTTTGGCCACTCCCTGGCAGATCTCCTCCAACCATAGGACAGCTCCAGGGTCCATTGTTACCTAGAGTAAAGGTAAAGAGGAAGAAAGATTAGAGGCCAGTCTGGACTTCCAATTTTACAAGATTTTCTCTCTCTCTTCCCCCTAATGAGGTTAACTAGCCATTAAGACTTGACCTGGACCTTCTAACAGGTATTCTTATCTCCTCTCATCCGACCACAATCAGCAGAAGCTGTGTCCTCTTAAAGAGTCCAAGGATTTAACCAGCAATTCACCAAAGATGAAGCACAAATTGTGAACATATGCTTGAAAAAGCTAAAACCTCACACATCAAAATAGCAAAAATAAATAACAATGATAAAAGGCCTTGCTAGTTGGTACTTTGGGGGACAGGTAGCTTTGGACATTGCTGGTGATTATGCAAATGGAGCCTGCTTTCTGGAGAGAGCACTCAGAAACATTATTAATACTGGAAGGTATGCTGGGCTTAGAACTGGGAGAGTGGGGTCCTAGACTCTAGAATTACTATCCACTATGTGATCTTGGGTCTGTCATTTAGACTCTGTTTTTCCAAGTGTAAGATGAAAATGCTACTTACACTTTCTACTTCACAGGTCATCATGAGGAAAACTAGAATCAATCAATCAATAAGCACGTAAGCACTTACTTTGTGCCAGGCACTGTGCAGATGCTAGGGATATAGAGATAGAAATAAAACAATTCATGCCTTCAAGGAGCTTACATTTCACCCATATAAAACAATAAGGACATGTACAGGCATATAAAAAAGAGATAAAAGATGATGAGAAGGGGGAATTAGCAATTGGGGAGAATCAAAAACAAAACTGTCATAAGCTGAATCTTGCTAGAGGTTTGAAAAATTAGAAGTGAGGAGGGAGTATATTACAAAGGCACTGGCACAGGGAAACAAGAATACAAATCTCAGAAAGACCAATTTCATTATGAAGAGGAATAATGTGGAACAAGGCTAGAAAGGGAGTTTGAGGTCATGTGGTGAAGGGCTTTGAGTGCCAAAGAAAGGTGTTTATAGTGATCTTAGAGGTCATAAGGAGCCATTGGACTTTACTGGAAAGGAGAATGAAGTGGTCAGTTTCACCCTTTGGAAAATCACTTTGGGAGCTTGTGTGGAAGAAAAACAGGAGGAGGAGGAGGCAGGGACAACAGGAAAGCTAAATGAGAGTTGATAAAGGCCTTCATTAGGAAGTGACTGGGTGGCTAGGAAGAAGGGACTGCTCGTAAGAGATGTGGAAATTGAAATGAAAGCAAATTCAGCAACCTCTACTAGGTGAGGAAGAGGGCAGGGTCAAGAACAACATCCAAGTTGGGAACCTGGGATATTGGAAGATGGTGGTCTTGGGCAGAAATTCTCATTGTCTTCCCTGATAAATGTAAGCTTCTTGAGGACAGGTATGATATCATTTCTGTCTTTGTACTTCCAGCATTCAGTACAGTGGCTGGCCTGCAGAAGGTGTTTAATAAGTTTTTGTTAAAGGATTATCCCACTGGTGGAATTACAAGGTCAAAGGGGATGGTCAGATGCACATAATCATTTTCTGGGAAAATCATTCTCAGAAGGCTCATCACTAAGGCATGAATTTGTATTTTGGCCACAACAATTCTTAAAATTATTCAGGAAGATATGGATGAGGTCTTGATTTTTGATGTAAAGAGAATGCCCACACTGATGAAATAATAGAGCTTTGGAAATCATTCAAAAAAAATCTCTAAGTCTCTTCTCTACAAAGATTTTCATAGCTATGCTATTTGTAATGTGGAAAAAACTGAAAACTGAGTAAATATTCAACAACTGGAGAAGGATACATCAATAAAACATGTCACTATAAAGAATGACACACAAGGAGAAAGAAAGATCCACACACATATATACCTATATTGCAGCATTGCCTCTGGAATCAGAGGAGCTGGGTTCAAATGCTACTTCTGACCTCTGTGTGAACCTTGGGACCTCAGTTTCCTTATCTGTAAAATGAGACTCTCCTAAAAGAGTCTAGGTCTAAATCTATAGTCCTGTAATGAAACATTTATTCTATAAAAGAAATCCTTTCTAAAACTAAGAATGCATTTACTGATATTCAAATATATAATCAGACTGAGAAAGCAGGAATTCTTAACCTCTATTTTCATTAACTCTTAATGAACATTGAGCATTTCCTTCAAATATGAATTTAAAAATCAAACAAATTTTAATCTATGGAGGAGTCCATAAACTTTAGTAGACTCTAAAGGGTGCAAGAAACAAAAAAAGGATAAGAGTTTTAGAGTGACTTATTGTGGGGAATGAGTTTGAAATATATAGCAGACTAGCTTCAGAAGGCCTGGATTCAATATTTGCTGAATATGTGACTTAACATCCCCCTCATCTTCAGTTTCCTCAGCTACAATATGGAAATAATAGTACCATATACTTGCAGGACTATGGTGAAGAAAGCTTTTTTGTATATCTTAAGCATCACAGAAGTATGAGTTACTTATCTCAGATTACTTGCTGTTTTGGGGAGTAGGAGAAGTAAGAGAGGGAGGGAGAAAAATCTGGAACATAATAAATGTTGAAAATTATCTTTTTTCACATATTTGGAAAATAAAATCCTATTGAAAAATTTTTTAAAAAGTAGTATGAGTTAGTCTTACTTGAATGTTTAAGTATTTTTAAATTACAGTATTCAATATTCACTGTATTCTTTTTTTTTTAAAGTAAAGTTCATAAGGAAAAAAAAATTGTGTTCCTTAATATAACAACAACAAAAAAATAAAAACAAAAGACAAAAACAATATGACAAAAAGAAGAAATTCCCACTCTTTTCGGGAACCTAGAATAGCTCTTTGTTGCCTGTTGGATCAAGTCCTAGCTCTGGAGTTTGACTTTGGGGTTTCTATCCTGCATTACCTCCTCTGGGCCCCAACCATCCTGCCATGAGAGAACACTTTGGAGTCTCCACTTTATCCCGGCTCAGACCCTTCCCCATTCCCCATTCCTGTAATGCTCTCTACCTCTTATCTTCTGCTTAGCTCAACCCCTTCTCCTTCCCCAACCTCCTCTTTCTATATCCTCCTTCCTAGGGAAGCCACCCTAGACTATTTCCAATGACTGCTTCTTCCTCTGGAATTACATGGACACAGAGACTGTTTGTTTCAAGCTTTTTATTTTCCAGATGAGAAAACAGATGAGAAGGGAGAAGATAAGTGACTTAACTAAGACAGTAAAGTCAGTATTTGAATTTATTCTCCTTTCCTGTCTCTGTCTATGTCTTTTGGGTATCTCTTTCTCCATTTTTATTCTCTCAGTGCCTAGGATGTAGCACTGTACAAAATGAGTGCTCAATCCTTGTTATAAACTAAGTTGTTTTTAAATTTTTATTTTTATTTCATTAAATATTTCCCAGTTACTTGTAATAAAATTTTCAACATTCTTTTTTTTAAGATTTTGAGTTCCAAATTCTCTCCTTCCCTCCCATTTCTTTCCCACTTTGAGAAGATAAGCAATTCATTATCGATTATACATGTAAAGTCATGCAAAACATTAGTCAAGCTGTAAAAGAAAACAGACAAAAAAAGTTTTTAAAAGTATGTTTCAATGTGCATTCAGAATTCATCAGTTCTGTAGAGGTAGAGAGCATTTTTGATCATACGACCTAGGTAATTCTCAAGCCTACCTGGGCCTTCATTCTCTTGGCAGAGGACAGGATATGGTGGTACAAGGGGCCAACAGGGAGACTGACATTATCCAGGCCAGCAGATGGCAACAGCAGGGCAGTCAAGGTCTTCTCTGGGGTTCCCTGATCCAGGGCCTCATTGATGAGACTGATTGTGAGGATCTCTGGTGAAACAGGCAGAGAGTCAGCTAAGAAAGGGGAGCCCAACACTGCATTCTAGAAATAGAATGCCTAGCAAACAAAAGCAGTTGCAATGACCAGAACTGGGGGTTGTGAATTTGACCCCCAACACACTCCCTCCCTTTCCAAGGCCCAACTCACGCTCTGTCTCTGCTTGGACCTGACTATTGACTTGGCTCACAGTGGCCTGCAAGTCATTCCAATTCAGGAAGGTCCCAGCCCCATTCCGTTCCTGCCACAGCCTTCCCAGGGCAACAAAATAACTGAGAATTAAGAAAAGACAAGGTAAGTTGGGAGGTTTGGAGTCTCACAGCCCTTAGGGTCAGAAGAGATGGAGGATTTTATCTCCCAATGAGAAACTAAGGCTCAAAGAAGAGACTAAGAACAATTACTTAAATATTATTTAAGTGCTTTAAAGGTTACAAAGTGATTTCTTTATAACAACCTCATGAGATACAGTGCACAATTATTGGTATTCCCATCTTGCAGATGGGATTTCAAAGGCATTGAATCTCAGAGCCAGGACTTGAATCCAAGATCCAGTCATCTTTCCACTATCCATCATCTTTCTACTTCCCAGCATCTTTCCGTTAACTACCATCTTTTTACTTTCCACTATTTACCCGTCTTTCTACTTCTCAAAACTTTTTACTTCCCACCACCTTTCTGCTATCTACCAGCTTTCCACTTCCCACTATCTTTCTACCAGCCCTACATTCAGGGGGACAATCAGATTATATCTTCTTCCCTTTTCCACAATTCAAGGACTACCTTCCAAGCCTTCTTGAGGAAAAGCAGGTAGTGGCTTAATGCTGGAACAGAGATGTCTAGATTCCAACCCTAATGAAGGAGCTCATTCCCAAGTCAGAGACAATGGACTTGCTCCCAGATCTGACTATTTCAGAACCTTGTTTTCTTGCTGCTAAAGACATGCAAATTTGAGAAAGTCCGAAAAGGACATACTTTTAATTACCTTGCTCCCTTTTCCCAATTCAACCAGATTGGTCCCCTAATGTTTCTCATAAAATGTTCCTCTTGTTTTCCATCTTTATGCCTTTACATAGTTTATATCCATCCCATGCCTCCTCATGTATTCTAGAATCCCTAGAGCCCTTCAAAACTTACTTTTTACAAGAAGTCTTTCCTTCTGCCTCTAGTCCTTAGTAATATCCCTCCCCCCAAAGAATCTTTCTTTGATTTGAGAGAGATTCAGATCTATGATTTGATAGTCATAGATTTGCAAAGATTGCATAGATTTGCATATAGACATATGCTGTCTCTCTCTCTCCACCCTTCTCTCAAATTGAATGCAAGCTCCTTGATGAGAAGAACTAATTTTTTTTTTAAGTTTTTTTTAATCCCAGCATTTAGCACAGTGTTTGGCACTTACTAGGTACATTTAATAAATGCTTGTAAAATGAATTTAATAATATCTGCACTATTCACATAGTTGTTCAGTTGTTTCAGTGGTGTCCAACTCACTTCTTTATGGCCCATTTGGGGTTTTCTTGGCAAAGACACTGGAATGATTGTTCATTTCCTTCTCCAGTTCATTTGACAGATGAGGAAACCGAGGCAAAAAGGTTAAGTGACTTGTCCAGGTTCACATAGCTATTGTCTGAGGCCAGATTTGAACTCTGGAAATTGAGCCTTCCTGACTTCAGGCCCAGTCCTCTATCCATTGTACCACCTAGCTGCCCTCTAGGCACTTATTAGGTATTTAATGATTGTTTATTATTTGCTGGATAGGTATCCTAAAATAGATCAGGACTACTGGACCCAGATTTTTTGCTGGAGGAGAAAATGAGGCAGGTGACCTTGTGTAGCCCTCCCTCACTTAAATCCAATTCACTGCATCATTTCTCTGATATAATGGTCTTCTTCAAGAACAAAGGGCAAACAACAACAACAGATTTACTAATATCTGTACTATTTACCTCCTGAAGTTATAAGGAAAGCACTTTGTAACCTTCAAAAGTACCATGGAAATCCGTTGTTTCGATTTCCTCCACCTGTTCCTCTCCAGTCCCTGAGCTTTTAAAGGCTGCATGCCTCACTTACCGATGGGCATTCTCTCCATTTACTTCAGCCAGGCCCAAAGCTGGGCTCACCATACTGTTCCAGAAACCCCCAGAATCCCCTGCCTCCAGATACCGATTAATCAGGGCAACAGCAGAGAGCATCTCCAAAGCCACAAAGAGCTCCTCCTGAGCCATGTCCTAAGAGAGAGATATGGAAGTCCCCCCTGACAAATCCAGAGCCTGAAGGGTACCTCCTTTCCATCCTAAACTAATGGGATTCAGAAAGACCCTGATTCAGATGGTTATCAGCTGTGTGACCCTAGCATAAATCATTTAACCACTCTCAAATTTAGTTTCTTTGTCAGTAAAATGAGGATAATAAAAGCACCTATCTCCAAGGGTTCTTGTGGGGATCAAATGAGATAACTTATGTAAAATGCTCTACAAATTTTAAAGTGCTATATATAAGTGACAGTTATTATTACACAACCTCAGATCTCACTATCCCACATTCCTATTGCAAATTTTTAGTGCATACTGGGTCTTTCTTCCTAGAAGGATGTGTCCTCCATCCTGGCTCCCACCCTCCTGCAAACTTCTAGCCTTCCATTAGAATCCTCTGGATTAAATAACCTATCCATTGGACTCCGTGAATCCTAGTCTTCTTCCAATCAAATGCATCTCCACCCTGCCCTTCTTTAAGAAGGCTTCTTAGGCTTATCCAACTACGTGCTCAAGTCCCCTTTCCCACCCCAGGCTTTTCCATTCCCCCACTATGGGTATCTAGAACTCTGGCCCACTAGATCTTCTGCTCTTGTTTCAGTGTCAGTGCTTTGATGGTGTGGAATCTCCCCAAGAGCTAGGGCTGTTTTTTCTTCCCTTCAGAACTCTTTTTATGGCTTAACGATACTGGTAGAGATCAGCAAGATTTCTGTGCTAATAATGAGCAGAGGGCCAGTGGGAAGAAGGCTAGTACCCCTCCAGTTGTCAGGAGAATCTGTGTCCCCTTCTTGTGACTCACCCCTTCCTGTTGTCGCTGAATCAAACTCAGTTCCTGCTGGTACATGGATTCAGCAAAGGGGTACACCTCAGGCAGCTGGGCTTCAGGGCACATGAGCTCCCTCACTGTGTCTGCTGCCAGCCCTCTCTGGATGGCTCTATTGATCCGACCCACAGCCTGGAGCACTGGTAGGGGGACAGAAAAGTTGATTCAGCTGGTCATTTAAGCAAAGTATCTACCCCCACTCCAGCCCTACCCCCCAATGTGGCAGCATCAGGTAGTTTAAGAAACCACTGCTCATCCCAAATGACCCAACAATGCCATTTCTAGGACCACGCCCTGAGGATGCTGTTAAATAGAGAAAGGGAAATTTCAATACAAAAACAAACCTAGCTATTTTATTTGTAATGGCAGGAAGCTGGAAACAACTTCTATGTGTTTCCACTGGGGGACGGATGAAAATTATGATATATCATTGCAATGGTATATTATGTTTTTAAAAATGACAGATTTGATGACTACAAAGAAACAAGAAATGGATAATATGACAGCAGAAGATAACAGAATTAAAAAAAAAAACAAAACACCCAAAGGCACTGAATGTGGCTTGTTTTAAAACAACGGCAGCATTAGAGTTGCACTTCAAATAAACAATGCTTTGTAAACTTTTAAATGGTATAAAAATTTAGGTTATCATAAATTTTTTTTAAACATACAGAAGAACCTTATTTTAAGCAGAGTCAAAACAGAACAGAAAAGGATAGATTGTAAATAGTTAGGTCTTTATCAAATAGACAAATTTTTAGGACAAACTGGTGTGTTGGTAGAAGTGGGGATGCCCTATAGCTGTGGTGGGACAGTTGGGGAGGGGAGGGTCAGATAATTTGGAATTGAGCATGGAAGATCTCTGAACTCAGAAAGCCTTGATGTTCATCGGAAAAAGGTCAGGCTCTTATTCTTAGTATCATAAATTGATGACTTCCACTCCACCACAAAGGTTAAACTGAAACCCAGGAAGAGAAAAGAGAGATAGGGCCAAATAACCTGGCTGTGCCAGACCCAGAGATCTCAGGAGCAGAAATGAGCCCTTTGGCAGGAGCCTTCAGGAAGTTCCCCCTAAGAAGGACTATATCAGTTCTAATGCAGGACTTTTAGTTCTCCTATCTTAGAAAGGTCTTTTGTCACCATTTGACTTCTTCCAGACAAGGTTCATTCCATCTTTTAATGCAGTCTACCAGGCTGAAATCAATTTTCCCATTTGCATGCCATGAAACCTATTGTCACATTAGTCTTGATTTTGTCTTCTTGGTTGCCAAATGCTACAATTGTATAATAAATACTCTCTACCTTTTTTTGGTTGGAAGGGAAAAAAAAAAAAAAAAAGATCTAGACTTGCTATCCTAGGTTAGAGGTAAATTATTTGCAAGGTCAATATTATAAAAGAAATTCCTGGGCCAAAGGCACAAGATTTCCTTGAGTGAATTCCATGAAGAATCTGATTCCACAAGAACTCCTCAGCAAGGCCCCCTAGCTTAGGGCAATCTTAATACCAAAATATCAGGCAAAAGTTATTGCCTTGTCAAGATCCATAAATAAGTATTAAGCACCTAATACATGCTGAGTACTGTGTGCTTAACACTGGAGAATATAAAAGTAAAAACAAAAATATCCTTTGAGACAACATGTAGATAAAACATATACAAAATAAATTTAAGGTAATTTGGAGAGGGAGAGCTAGGGGCAGGGAGAGTTTCTGTGTAGGGGCAGTACTTGAGTCTTGAAGCAATAAGAGTCTCAGAAGTGGAGAAGGAAAAGGAACACATTTTAGGAAGAGATAAGGGGGTATATATGTGTGTGTGTGTGTAACAGCAAGAAAGTTAATTTAGCTGGACCAGAAAGAGTGTGGGCAAGAGAATGATTCCAAAGAGGCTGGAAAAGCAGACGGGCCAAGTGGTGAGAGATTTAAAAACCAAGCAAAGGGGTTTATAAATTTGATCCTAAAAGTAGCAGGGCACCATTGGAGTTAACTGAGTATGGGGATGACAGGTTTAGGTCTACACTTGGAAGAAATCTCTCCAGTAGCTGGGTAAAGTATGGTTTAGAATGGGAGAGAATTGAGACTGAGAAACTAGTTAAGAGGCTATTGTAATAGCCTCTTAGGTGAGAGGTGAAGAAGGAGGACCTGAACTAGAATGATGGTTGTATGAGTGGAGAGGTCACAGATTTGAGATGTGGAGACTAAAAGAAGATTTGACAGTTGAATGGATACATGGGACTGATAGAAAGTTATCAAGTGAAATGATGAGGTTTTAGAATGTGGGAAGATAGGACAGTGATACCCTTTAACAAAAATAGGGAAGTGTGGAAGGGGAGCGGTATTTAGGAAGATAATGAAGTGTTTTCTTTCTTTCTTTTCTTTTTTTTTCTTTAAAGACAATTGGATTTATTTAAGTAACTTGCCCAGGTTTACATAGCAAGGAAGTGTTAAGTGTCTGAGACCAGCTTTGAATTCAGGGCCTCAAGAATTCAGGACTGGTGCTCTATCCACTGTGCCATCTAGCTGCCCCTTGTTTTCTTATTTGTGTGTGTGTGTGTGTGTGTGTGTGTGTGTGTGTGTGTGTGTATACATATATATATATATATACATATATATATATATATATGTATATATATGATATGACTTTGGGACATTCAGTTTGAAATGTCCAATAAGCAAAAGTGATGTGGATGCTCTTAATATTCAGTGCCTGGAAACTGTGGAGCTGAGACAAAATAAAAGATTCTTAAGTGAATAATTATCACGAGATTGAGTCAAGCAGAAACCGTTAACCAGTACAATTTAAAATAGCATTTCTTATCTGCTGGTCAATAGCAAATTTTTATCAGTGCACAAAACTTTTACCACCAAAGATTCTTAGTTCTCAAACCCCATAAGTTTTAAAAACTGGTTTCTCTCATTCTTATCCTCTCCCCTAGATCTTATATCTTGATCCACTGAAAAACACCCAAGCGAAGGTTTCAGAATAAAGAACAATCTAAGAAAACAATCTGGAGATTTTATTGGTCCACAGTACAGTTTGAGTTTAGGAAATACTGCTTTAGAATCAGGAGGGAATCGTAGTGTTTCTAGGTATTCTATTTCTTTTAAATCTTACTATAGATTACATCTCTATGTTTACTCACTTCCTATTCAGCTTCTTACAAAGAAGTTGAGGTATTTTAATAAATATACATTTTATAAATATCTATAATAAATTATATTGTTATAATATATATAAAATTTGCACATAATCACAACATTACAGATATTTATCTAACAGCCAAAGCAATAAGAAAAGTCTATCTTATTAAGCAGTGGAAAATTATACTGAACTGAGTACTAAAAGATGAAAGGAGTATCCCATAGAGAAAGCAATTAAAATGTCCCTTCTCCTAGACATACCAGTGATTTCTTGGAAGGCAAATAACCTTTAAAATCTGAATGGGACAACATACTTTACCTCACTGCTCAGTTTAGCTGCAGAGGCTAAGACAGGCAGCAGATGCTGGGAAATAGAAGAATAATGCCCAGGAGAAAATAATACACCACTAAGGGGCATGCATTTCTCACAAATCCAAATCTGTTTTAGTAACAAGCAAATAGCACGATACTTAATTCCTTTCTGAATTTGAATTCCACTTTCTGAATCTGAAGCACACTTTCTGAAATAGTCTTCTGAGCATCATCAAGCGGTCCAGGAAGGAAGTAGGTTCTATGTAGGTAAGAGTTGTCATGTCCTTGAGAGGCTGATAACCAGGCTAGGTCAATCCTCTATCAAAGAGCAAATGACTTACTTGCAAGCTCCTGATCGCCTTTGGCATTGGCTGCAGACACACCAGCTTGGACCTCTTCCTTCTCTAAGAGATCAATCAAGCCCAGCTCCTTTAAGAGGCAAAAGATTACCCTGAGAGTTACGATAGTTATTTGTGTACATGTGATATTCACCCCCATTAGACTGTAAGCTACTCCCAATGGTTGTCATTTTTAACCTCAGAACTTGCCATATTGTTTTATACATAGTAGGTGCTTAATAAATGTTTATTGAATAGAACAGGGGTGGTCTCTCCTAGCCTTGGGGTGGGAGAGGCAAGGAGCAGAGAAGGGATCTCTAACAGGGGTTTCCCTTGCAGCCCAGTAGGATTTCCTCCCCTCTCCCTCTCTCCTTTACTTACCAGTGCTTTCTGTTCTCTGTCTAAACTCAGTTGTTCCAGGTACCAGTCACCAAAATCCCTCCTCACTCCTCGAAGAGCCAAAGCTGAATCACAAAGGGCTTTGATCAAGGCTTCAGAGTTCTGACTTTCCAGAGATTCGTCAATGGCTTCCAGTGCTCCATGAACTAAAAAAAACCCCCAAGGTTAGGGTTGAGCAATTTGGGAGGAACCTGGGGCCTTAGAATGTTCTCATTCTACCCCCACCTCCACTGATCAGTAACCAGAATCATTAGAAGTCAGTAGCATTCTGACTACTCTTCCCTGCTCTAAAAACTACAAAGGTTTCTTATTGTATTGTCCATCCCTGACTTCAGGACTTCCTTTTCATTAGCCTTCCCCATCTCAATAACTATAGTCTCTCAGCTCAGGCTCTATTATAGCCACGAAAACCTATACCTCCTCCTCCATCTGAATCTTTGAATGAGCCAAACTCTTTTTTCTTTCTCAACCTCAAATCTTCCTTCCCAACTTTTTCATGTTCTTCCCTCTCAACTTTTTCACATTTTTCCCCTTCAGAAAACCATATTTCTTTTTATTTTGGTCCTTAGTATTTGTCTCTAAAATGGCAATTCAATAAGGACAAGAATCAATTTTTTAATAGGCATACAATTTGCATTTGCCACAGGAAGCAAAAAGAATATGAAGACTTCATTCTGATCTGGTCCAGATTAGGATAGTGGGTGGTTAGTAGGAAAGGGATAGAATGGACTAAGAGGTATCAAACATGTAAGCCACCTGAACCAGATTAAAACATTATTGGGAAATATTGAATAAATAAAAATACAACATAGATAACATTACATTTTAAAACTAAATCAATATGTGGTCCACAGTGATCCCTATATATGGATTGGTGGCCCCCATTTCTATGAGTTTGATACCAATGGACCAAAGGATGCTAACGAGATTCTAGGTGATACTTGCCACAAAATTTCATGAGTAGTGGAGGTTGGGACAGTTGTATGCTGAGATATGCAAGGTAGGCAACCTCTTGGTGTACATAGGACCCTTTATGTAAACACACATATGTTAAACACTAGAAAACCCCACTCTCCTTGGCCTAGAGGGATTTATTTTTACAATAAATTAAATACCATGTAATACAGGCAAAGGATTAGCAGCACATGGTATAATAGAAAGAATGCTGGATTTAGAGTGAAACTATCTGAATTTGAAACTCAAAGTTCCTCTATTTCCCTGTGTGACTGTGAATCACTTCACTTCTCAGGGGCCCCAGTTACCTGTTTATAAAATTAAGGCTGAACATGGGGATGTTGGACTGGATGATGTCTAAATGTTCCTTCAATTCTAAATCCTTTAATCCTAAAATTTCAAGCCGGGGGCAAAATTTTCCATCTTTGCCTGAAATGGGCAAATTCTTTGTCTAAGTTATATACTTGCATTGGATCTCTATTAAAAGCCTTCTGTTCTTTTTTCTCTTACCATTGACTTGGTTGATATTGCCCTGTATCTCTGCCTGAGTCAGATATCGGTCGTAGATGTCCTGGCTCTCTCCATCATCCTGGACATACTAAGAAGAGGGTAAAAATGCCAGCAGGAGGAAGTCAAATGAGATAAGACCTCTTGTTACTTTTCTTGTTCCCTCATTTCATCAGATTTTAATCAATTTTCTGGGTTCCTTGACTTTCACTGCTTCCAGAGGTCCAGAAACAAACCTAAACTTCCATCTCCCTGCTACCAGCACATCTAAGCTATTCTTAAGAATTTCTAGGGGCACAGTCTAGTCTCATCCAGTAATGTCCCAGGATCTCTGCTCTTCACAGAGAGTGAACACAGAAATCTTCCTCCATAGATCCCTGGCCTCTTAGAGCCCAGAAGACTAATTTTTTTTTTTTGTTTGTTTGCTGAGGCAATTGGGGTTAAGTGACTTGCCCAGGGTCACACAGCTAGGAAGTGGTAAGTATCTGAGGCCAAATTTGAACTCAGGTCCTCCTGACTTCAGGGCTGATGCTCCATCCACTTCGCCACC